>MU223997.1:2511660-2550318 GCA_018584345.1 Thuja plicata
TTCATATCACGAGTTATGTGATATGTGATACTTTGTATCACGAGTTAGGTGATACTTCATATCACGAGTTATGTGATATGTGATTTCTTAGCATCCATATGGATCATATTAGGATCCTTCTGAACTTGGTATTACATATTGATTGGATCATATGAGACATGTCACGTAGTGACATGTCTCTACGTAAACTTGGTATCCATATGGCAGACATCATGAGACGTGATGTCATTGCACATACCATGGGTATTTATGAGCTATGGTGAATATCATGTGACTTGATATTCCTGCATATACCATGTCTTCTGATATCACAGTGAGGTGATTTCTCCTCTCTTTCAAAATTAATGGATTTATTGTGACTTATATCTTAATGGATTTTATCTTATCTAGCTAAGAGGGAGTGTTGATGTTTTGTGTAGCTATGGTGAGGGTCATAAGTGTTGACATAGGAGACCACTACACATTATGTTTGATCACCCTCCCTAGCTAAGAGGGAATGTTAATGTTTGTAGCTTCAGTCGTATGATCATTTAGAATACATATAATATAAGTTGATTAATAATAATATATATTATATTATTATTAATCATATGAGATTTAATATTCAATATTAAATCTATTATTCTAAATTAATAATTGATTGATGAAACATTATAAGATTAATTAAATTATATTGAATAGACGTGTCCCATGAAGGGACGTGTCTCTTCTAGCCTCTTTCCCAATATAAAAGAAAGATAGATTGTTGCGTTTGGAAAACACATACCACATACAATCTAGGCAGTGCTATTACATTTGTAGCTATCCTAAAACTTAACAGATGACATTGCTTTGATGGGGATGGCTAAAGTGGAAGAAGTTGTTGACTTAAAAAAAAATTGTAGAATATTTACTTAGTGGCTTCAGCTCAATTGATCAATGAGGAGAAGTCTAAAACCTTTATCTTCAACATGGATGTTTGTATTAAAGAAGGATAGCTAGCATATTTCATTTTCAAATTTGGTCTTTGCTTGTTGGGCATCTAGGGATTCCTCTCTCAGCTAGATGTCTTAGAAGAGATTAGTGGAAGAGCGGTTATCTTTTTCTGGTCAGCTAATTCTCTTAAAAACTGTCCTCCAAGCTTTACCTATTTATAGGTTCTTAATTTTGGCTGCCCCGAAAAGTTTTCTTAAAGATTTTGATGCTCTTTATAGAAAGTTTCTTAGGGTAGAGAAGCTGGATGGACATAAATGGAGCCTTGTGAATTGGAACATTGTGTGTAGTCCAACTAAGGTTGGAGACTTGGACTGCGACAATCAAAACTCAATTGCCAAGCTTTAGCTGCTAAGTTGTACAGGAGATGGTGCAAAAATCCTGGACAACCTTGGGCTAGAATTTTAAATGCCAAATATCTCAGAGGGACCCATGAGATGGATATCCCAAGAATGAATCTGGTTGGGAAAGGTTCCATAATTTGGGACACTATAAAAAATGAGGCCAAGCTTATTAATAAGAGGCTTTTCTGGATAGCAAATAAAGGTAATAATGCTCTATTCTGGGAGGATTCTTGGAATAATCATCTTTCTATGCTCTCTTCGTTCCCTCAGCTTTTGATACTCTGTGATATCTTTGTGAATGTCAGGTGGACTAAGGTGGCTGACTTTAGGTACAGTGTTAACCTCAGTTGCTCCCCCATATAGGTGGTGAATCCATGATCTTGGCCTGATGGGGGGTCTCAAGAGGATTGAGATTATTTTGCAGCAGTGCAATTTTATCAAGTCATCTACCACGTAATAAAGACACAGATTTATAAGTTCTTGGAATCATATAAGTAGATAGTAACAACAGATAAAACATTGTGTTTGATGAATAATAAAGTTGCAAAATTACAGTTTCATGAAATCATTTAACACAGATAGTAGTGATAGATATATTTTAAATTTCACTAAAGATTTTATCTTCTGTATTTTCTGTCCAAGTTATTTATTTTTTTCTTCTGTTTGTTCGTGCATGAATAATGGCGGATAATTCATGCAAAGCAATAGGGAACAGCAACAGAAAACGTCGGCTGACAGGCTTTTTCAGCTGTCCACGGTATTGTGATTGCAGTGTAACAGTACTGAATGGCAATCATAAAAGCATGAACTAGGATCAATCCTCTCTCAACACAGTAAAGCAACCCCGTAGCCCTAGGAAACATAAGGAAAGGTTGTGTTGTAAATTTGTATAAAAATAGGATGATGCGACGGAACCCCAAGTTCAACAGCATACATTCAAAAGTGCAATCCATACATGACAAATGGTCCAAGCTTACAACACATAAGTATACACTGCAAATTAGCGCAGACCCTTTTTGTGTTGTAGCATATACAAGAACACACATATATAGTAATAGTTCTACCAAAACCTTGCCGTACACTACAAACTAGCTAGATTGAAAAACTACAAGTGAAGTAAAATTCTAGCTTTCATGTCCACCAATTGTGGTATAATGATAACAGAGACACAATTTTTCAAGGCATTACCCAAGTTCAAATCTCCTAACCAGAAAAAAGTAACCCCTGGACACGTAGAAACGCGTGACTAATAGATTACAAGGTACATTTGAGTGCGATGCATGCTTATCCTAGTTCAATTCTACCGACTAAGAAAAAGCTACTCATAATTCAGGTGGAAACGTGGGAGGGCTGTGGCGCAGTGATTATTCAGTACATTTGAATGCAACAGCAGATTACCCAAGTTCAAATCTCAGAAGAACACGAAACCAACCTATTAATACAGCGTCGAAAGGCTTGGTGTAGCAATTAGTTGTAGTACTTTTGAGTGTAATGCATGTTTCCATAAGTTGACATTTATCAGACACAAGAAAGCTACCAGCGATTCCAATGGACATGTACCAGAACGGTAGGGTAGTGATAACATTAGCCTGTAAACTCATCCAGTAATTAACAAACTAAATTTACAAAAATAAAAATATAACACAAACATGACGTTATAAAGATTATGGAACATACTCGAGGGTACATAGCTTACGAAGGCTGTCCAAGATAAAAGGCAACACACACCTCAGCAGAATTTGAACAAACCAAGTAAAAAATTTATTTAAAAGTTACTTCAAAAAAATGATTTATTTGTGGTTTGGAAGAAGTGAAAGCTCTCACCAAGATGTAAGGAGAATTTGGATGTTTTGCTAACAATGTATTGGCAAGTTTGAGCGCGTTTTTGTACTGTCGAGTATCGATGGCATCCCAGAGAGGTCGCACGCGCCTCTCTGCTATGCCCCCTGCTACCAAAAGCTTTGAGCTCATTATTGCATTCTCCAAAACTCAAAAAAAAAAACAGCGTTTTGCTCAGCGACCAGAGCTCTGAATACTATTCTAGGGTTTGGACGATTCTCCAAGAACAAAAATGTTGGAAAATAGGTTAGAATAGAATTTTATTTTCACCCGGAGCAATCAGCTGTCTTTCACATTCCGGCAAAAAATTCACATTAAAAATATTAAAATCTAATAATCAGCTAAATTTCAAAAACGGCCTCTTAATCAAGGTCTTAATAATCCGTTTAGTTTTAAAAAGATTTTCTATTGATTGTGTTTGACAACAAAATTAATTAGTTTTGTATTTTTTTATATGAAATCTAAGATAAAGTCATAAATAGATTAACTTCAGATTTTAAAATAATTTTACGAGAGGGAAATCAATAAATTTGTATAATTTTAAAATGGAAATATGGATATATTATAAATGAAATTTAAGAATAAAGTTTTAAATGGACTAACTTCAAAATATGATTTTCCATTGACTAGTGCTTGATACAAAAATTAATCAATTTTGAATATTTTTTAATGAAATATAAGAATTAAGTCACAGTGGATTAATTTTGGGTTTAGATTTTATAATGAATTTATGATTATTATATAGTTTGACAAGAAATGTGTAAACAAAAGTGTTGTTTTAATTTGAATAAATTTGTTATCTATGATAGATATTTTAAATATATAGTTATCTACAAGTGTTTTGAAACATTATTTTTGAGTTATTTGATCTATTTAAGAATAAGGTTTATTACTATGATATTGCTATCGGGATTCAACTATATAGCTTTTGAGTCAAACTCAATGACCCATGTTTTATGAGTAGTAGTTCACAAGAGCACGTCTCCCATGGGAATGAATAGTATACTTAGCACTCATTTCATCTAGGTTATGCTCACAAAGGTGAAGCATTGGGCCTTCCCCAAATGTCACCCATCTCAATACTACTCCAAACTCAAGCGTGCTTAACCATGGAGTTTTCCCCAAGGTTAAACTCACTTAGCTTGCTCCCTATTTGAAAAACCTTCAACAAGTGTTGTGCCTTATAAACCATTCATTGTAGAGCTCACTTTGTGCGCTTGAGTTGGAATAGTATTGGGATGGAGTGGTGAGGATCATTGAATTAATCATAGATTTGAGTAAAAGTTAATTATTGTCATTGCCAAATAATTGTAAAGGATGAAAACATGTCAAGTTGTAAATATTGCATCAACCTCATCACATCCAAATAGTCAAAATGACAAAATAAATTAACAGGAAGAGTTTATAGGACATTGCGAAGGACATAGTCATCATTTTACAGAGTTCAAATTTAAGAAGTGGTTGTGTGAAATCAAGGTGTCACTCTCCACTGCCAATAAGATTTACAAAGTACGTGATTATGGCAAGTATCATATGGTTAATGAACATCATACAAAAGTTATGTTGATATTCCATTGTCCATGGAAAATCGTTTAATCTTTTTTTAACTTACCATTTTTAAAAAGTTTGTTGTCTTCTTCATTGCATCTACAAGATCTTCTTTCAATTGGAGTTCTAGTTGTAGTTGACCAATGAAGACAAAACTGGGATATAAGCATACGATGGAACTTGAAACTCTGATTTTGGACCAGGTTACATCAAAACTTTTTTAACAAGCAGGAGGGCTTAATTTCTTGATGACGTATGAAGGCTATAAATTGCATCACGTTAAAGAATTTGTGGAGAATTTCCACAAAAGATTCAAACATGTCAAAGGAGTTACGATACATGTGTCCACTACCATTATAAGTGCAATTTATGGAACCTTGGCAGAAGGGAAAGATGTGGGAAAGGGTCAACACAATTATGAGGAACAAATTTAGCCTCTCTATGTAGCTTTGGAGACTCAACCAACCCTCGGGTGTCATAAGCAAAGAGTGAAGGGTGTAGAGTGTGTTTGTCTACAAGAGTCGTGGTTCATAGTGGTGTTGTGGTTCGTGAATTGTTTCACTTGTGATGGGAAACACATGATGGTTTTAGGCCCTAGGTTACAAATAATCAAACATCAATTTTTGCAAATGGGGAATGGGTAGGAAAAATAGGAAGAATTTATAATGAACAAGTGACCGAAAGAAAACAAGAAACCCTAAAGTAGAAAAGAGGTCCATGAGGCCAAAAAGACAAAAATAGAGAAAGGGAAATCTTATATCTTTTCTAAGGACAAGTTGTTGAACACCTTTGGGTGCTAAGAGAGGGGGGAATCAACATAAACAAATATTTAACTTTTTTTTGTCACAATTCTCAATTACTAATTATTGATACAACTAATTATTAGTAGATATGTAGCAATAATAACACACACATTTGAACACTAGATACAAAAGGAAGCTCGCTACCTTATAAAGGATAGCTAGCAGGTACTAAAAATTATACTTTCTTTAAGACAATAACTTTACATCTAATAACAAAAACTATTAGTGTTTGAACTGATTAAGAATGCATTCCAAAATGTTAACTACAAAGTTATTGTCTTAAGTGTCTACTTCTAATCTTATTTCTAAGAATCTTATAGATCTTCATACATCTTTATCTCCCTTATTCACACTTCATATACTCATCTTCAAAGCACATTTATCATTGTATATTCACCGCAACACACTAGAACAATTAATCATGTCAGCCTTGCAAGATGTAATGTGTGAAAAGTGAACCATCGGCCCAAGCACATATTCAGAAGCATACAAAAAAAAGTATAGTGTGTCAATCCAAGACATTCATTTCAAGATCCAAAAATACTGGCCAAATCTCTACATATGACTACAAGAACCAAACCACCTTAAGTTAGCCTTGAAAAAATAAGGTTATTAATCAAGTCAACTTAACAAGCTTAAATAATGATGTGAAACACCAAATCCAATGAAAAGCAAAATACTATCATCTTATCATAGAAAGGTCATAATAATGCATCACAACATAGAAAACACTTGTCGAGGAGGAATACAAAGTATTTATGTACATTGTTGTTATGTTTTTAAGCAGTATATGAGACACATAAAACTATACTTCTAACTGCGGAGTAGAACAAACCATAAAAGTTAAAAGTTAAAAGTTAATATATAACATCTTTTGATCTTCGCCTTCATCATATCCAAACTAAAAACTGATTACCAATTGATATGCCAAAATGTAAATCAAAACACAAGACACAATCAACCTGATTATTAACCAAAGTAGTCACTCACTATTTATTTTAATGAATTCACGCCAAACATTAACTCTAGGCCACTAGAAAAGATTTGAGATAACAGAGCATGTCTTGTGAAGCCATCATCAACAACCTCAAGATAAATACTCCAGCTATATTCCATTGATTCAATACACCTTTGATGTTCCAATAATATATAATTGATCCCATACATTTGAAAGACCTTTAAATAGATGCTAAAACATTAAAACACACCTTGTGCAAACTGTTCCAGTAGTTTTTGGATATATTTTATGATATAGGCATGTACATATGCTACTATATTACTCCACGATGGCGCATCAACAACTATACAAGGCAGTCCTCAACAAGTTTGGCATCAATGATGATAAAACATTCATGTGTGTAACAACAATTAGCTTAGTTTCGTGTCATTCAAAATTGATGAGAAATCGGGAGAGGCTCTCAATGCCTCTACTCAAATTTCCCTTGCTCCTAGTCAAGATGTTTATATTAATACCCTTGTTATAGACCCTATTATTGTCTCCCATAGCTTTCTTATTGCTCAAATGGAATAAGAAAAACATAATATGTTGCATCCCTTTTCTTCACCACTTGGGAAACAAACTAGGAGGTGTGGTCACATCAAGATCCAAAAAGAGGTTGAAGAAGAAGAACCAAAACCAATTAAACATGTTAAAATATTAGTTCCTATGAACTCTTGTCACCTCCATAGACAACCCCTTCTACACTGCATTCACCTAAAGAGTTCATTTGTAGAAAGGGGTAGAAACATGTAGAAAAGGATGGACTAGAAGAAGAATCAGAGTTGGAAAATAAGGAATCTTTCCAACTAAAGAAGGCCCTACCTCTATCAAGAATTGAGAAGGAATAAAAGGAGCACATGCCAATGACTTCCAATATAAACTATTGTTGAGGATAGAGGATGAGTAGATTTCTAGGATCTCTATCGAGGCAGAGAAAAATGATTTTGATTCAAAATTTAAAATAATGTCAAAACAATTATCATAGATAGAGGAAGACACAAGACAAGTGAATGTTTAAACTATAAGAATTGAAGAAGAATTAGAAATATTGAAGGATTAACTTATGAAGGGAAAGATAATTATGTGTTATTGACCTGGATAATTTCCATCTACTTCGAAGAGAAATAATCTTACCTCATTGCTCAACTCTTCCATATTTCTCCCACTACCATAAAGGTGAACATGCGAGAATTTTTTTAGCTCAAGAGGGATTTTAACATGCCACTAACATTTCATTCTTATAGCACTATAAGAAAAACTTCTAGTACATACTCTATTTTTTAGAGAATAATTTTTGAATTAGAAGTTGAACTAGCTAATTTTAAAGAGGCCACTTGACATTGAAAATGATATGTAGTTTGTAGAAACACATGTGATCCACTAGAGTAAATCTAACCTTGCAAAAAAGAAACTATGTTCCTTTGAGAGTCATTTTCATATAACGCGTTTAGATATCTCCAACTAATCAAACATGTGAAGATATCTACTTACATACAAGGAAAATGAAGATTTTGGTTACAAAAATGAAAAGAAAATGTGATAGAGAGTCTGCACTCCAAATTTAGGTATCTCAACCAAGGATGCAACCACAACACATAGACATCTACATTGCACATTGTAATATCCTACAAGCTATATTAGAGAATACTCAAAATACGGAGAAAATGCAACATGCTCTAATTGACCTACAAAACTCAAAATCATAGATCTAACGCATTCAAATACTTCCAATAAACTCACACACATGGAAGAGAGGAAAAATGATTCGGGATGTTTGGAGACTTGCCTTGTTCAAGTCCTTATTTTAGCATTTCCACATTCACAAGCAGTCAGATAGATAGATAGATCAAAAGGATAAATAGATAGAAAATGACTTGATGAAAAGTGGATGTGATGAATCCCAAGATGCTCAAAGATAAAAGAAAGATTGAAATATATTACAAGATAGGCTTGAAAAAGCCAAGAGAGATACAAATATTGCTAAGAGAGATTGTTGTAGAGAATAAAGTACAGAGAAAGAGAATGCAAGAGATTGCAAGAAAGATCCAAGAGGAACCAATAGAGAGTGCATGTAATGGAAATATGATTTTAAAAGTGAGAAGAAGAGGGAAATAATGAGCTCTCAAACTGTTTATGGAGATTATGAGTTGTTTCCACGGACTTGGGTGGGTAACAAGTTTCAAAATCCTTAGAACTAACATTTGAACTAAGCTGCCTTATGAACTCATTGCATTCGATATGAGGAAAGGCGAGCACAAGAAACCCCCTTGCTTAACAATCCAGGTATCATAATTTCTATTCTAACCCATTTTCATGCCCAAATTCTAAGCATTTTGTGTAAGTGTCTACATTTTAGGATGGAAATCTCAAAGATTTTTTGTGTGTTTTGTATAGTCATTTAGGCAGGACCCAACATTTTAGGATGAAAATCTCGCTCTTTTCAGTCATATTTCATCTACACATTATTTATTAAACACTTGATTGGATTGATACAATGTACATTTACATAAATTGGGGTTTTTTGTTTTCAAAATCTCAGGATGTTGTCAGATACATAGAAATATGAGGCATATGGGACAATTTGGCTGTTGGGGAAGAATTCCCATCCATACACAAATTTATGTGGATTTTTTCTATTTATTTTAAATGTATTTGATTTAGCATAATTAAAAGACTTACATTCTTTGAACTTCGATGTTTCTTAACCAAGTTTTTGAAATATTCAATCGAAGATGCACCCATCCATGAATGTTGCAACTCATTCAAGAGTTATTGAATTGATATAGAAATTTTTAATTGATAGAACTATATAACCCAACTAATGAACAAATAGGCAAAAAGTAAAAGTTTGAAGATATTATTTTTAATCAAATGAGAAATTTGTTATTTCTTCACTCTGTAATTTATAAACTGGTATATTGTTCTCACCTAAAAAACAAACAAAAAATAATCTTTGATTTTTTTTTTATAAGTAATCATTTTATTTATATATGGAATAGTGCTTACAAAACTTAGGCCACTATAACTGGCAGATTTCCAACCCTTGTATTATGAAATCTACATACGCAACTGAGCAATACAGTAACAAAATGGCATTTTATCCTTGCCAACCATACCTCCAACCCCTGAAACCTACATGTCCTAACATGGACTTCTAACAAGACAATACCCTTTTATTAAAAAATGGGCAACATACATCAACTATAGTTGCAGACAATAAAACTATACAAAATAATTTGGGAATGCTACTTCCAGCGCTTAATCATTTCTTCTCGAGTTTCAGTGTTGATTAGGGTACCTCCTACCATGTTCACCTTCCCCTTCTTCCTTTCCAAGACTGGTTTGGTCGGGCCACCATAACCTCCCTCTACCTTAAGGTTAGCTTATGACTTCCTCAGAGTGTGCTTCATCTTTCTCCTTTGCTCCCCCTCCAACAGCTCCATTGCCTCCTCATGGTTGACCAGAAACAACAACTCCCATCCTTTTCTTGCGCTCACAATCCTTTGCTCTTTTGGTGTCGACAACCCCCAAACCAAGAACAGATGGAAATATTTGTTTTCCCCATCCACGAAATGCCAAGAATCATCACCAGTTGTTAGGCCCACACCCGACTCAGCCCTACCCAGCCATGGGATAAAAATAACGCACCATTTAGACTTAACATAGAGTCTTGTATCTCTATTACCTCCTCTTTACTCGTCCCAAGCTGAAACAGCCATGTATAGAACATGGAAGAAATATCTAGGTTATTCTGTGGCTGAAAATCTTGCATCATATACCCATGCCCGAATAACTTCCTCGCGCATGCAACGAACCTCTCATCATCAATTTTAAACAATCTTTGAAATTTATTATTTTTCCCAAAAGATGATACTTAAAATGACAACTAGCAAGGAACAATCTTTGAAATTTATAATTTTCCCCAAAAGATGATATTAAAAAATCCAGCCTACAAGAAACAATCTTTGAAATTTATTATTTTTCCAACAAGATGATATTTGAGCTTGATTACATCCATACAACACATAAATTTTATTTTGAATTATGTAAAACACATGCTTTGCCCTTCATAACAGAAACAATGTGTTATACACATTTTCGACATAGGTTTAATCATTTTGGATAAATATGAGCTTTCACACTCCATAGAATTGTAATTTAAAAGATGTAACTAGCACTTGCACCGATAAGAGTTGCAAGGGTGTAGTCGATAGGTAAATAGAAGGAAGATATAAACTAATTTTAAGATTGTGTAATCAAATATATGAAAATATAGGTCTTTACACATGTATCATTGTATACTACAATTTAGAACATTTCTTTGTTTGCTTTTTTCATTGTTTTCATAGATTTTGATTCTTTTGAATTATTATCATCCACTTTCGATCAACCAAGGTTATATAAGTATGTGTTGAGATCTATAATTTCAAGGAGACAAATTATGGAAGTAATGCTCTACACCCGATCAATTTGGAAATCTTAACATCTTGAAATTATTTATTACATATCAAAGTTAATATTCTTTGTAATTTGAACCAAATGAGTATCGTGGGACCTGGGTAATATCTGGCTTGAGAAATTTTAAGTACATGTGAACTTGAGCTTTGTGAAACAAGAGGACCATCAACTAATAGTTCATATCGAATGTATGTGCTACTGAATACTAAAAACCCATTTTTTTGAATTAACAGGAAGAACAATTAAACAAATAAATGAAATGATTATTGCTACAATGTTGAGCATTGAATAGGTGCCTATGAACCATATTAATTCTTTGTATTGCATCTATCATGCAAAATTGGGTTCACTTTTGTCTTGCAAAAAGCACAACTTGACAATGCTATCTTCTCTCATGAAGTGCACTGTAATTGAGAAGCCTTTTTATACCTTGCAACAAGCTTGTAGTGTCAATCCTAGAAAATATGGATAAGCTGACCAAATTGCAAATGATATCTATGATAGTGAATCAAGTGGATGGTTTGACATCATAAAATCTATAGGAGATTATTTTGCACTTATTTTTCCTATCACATCATGTAATCAATTAGTGCAATGACACCACAAGATAGGGACGGTGATTCATCTACATGTAGTTGAGCTAGGTATACAAAAGTTTCGTAAAAATAATTAAATACTATTAAATAATAATATACAAATGAACTGAGATAAATAATTTAACACGTTTGAAAATCAATTATGTATTTACTATCATTAGGTTAAAAAAAAGACATAAAATAAAGTCATTAAAATTATATATTTTGTGCTTATACTTATAAAAGATGTACAATTCATTAATAATATAGAAATTTCATGAAAAAATATAAACCAATAATATATATTTACAAATAATAGTAATAGAGAAATTGGGGAAAGAAAGAAAAGAGTAGTCATAATTATGTTTATGCCCACTATGACTCAACATTTGCAAGGTTTGTAATCTTTATGGGGCCAACTCTTTTGTCTATAATTCTTGAAGGAAATAAATGGTAGAAAGATAAAATAATTTTATTTATAATTACAAATCAATTAGATATTTTGAAGATATTATCGAAATCTCAACATCTTGAAATTATTTCTTACATATCAAAGTTAATATTCTGTGTGATTTGAACCCAAATGACTACCGTGGGACCTGGGTAATATCTGGCTTGAACAATTTTAAGTACATGTGAACTTGAGCCTTGTGAAAAAAGAGGACCACCAACTAATAGTTCATGTCAAATGTATGTGCTACTAATTACTGAAAACCCAAATTTTTGAATTAATAGAAAGAACAATTAAACAAATAAATGAAATGCTTATTGCTACAATGTTGAGCATTGAATAGGTGCCTATGAACGAGATTAATTCCTTGTATTGCATCTATCATGAAAAATTGGGTTCACTTTTGTCTTGCAAAAACCATAGCTTGTCAATGTTATCTTCTCTCATGAACTGCACTATAATTGAGAAGCTTGTTTATACCTTACAACAAGCTTGTAGTGTCAATCCTAGAAAATATGGATAAGCTGACCAAATTGCAAATGATGTCTATGATAGTAAATCAAGTGGATGATCTGATCAAGTTGAAGACTAACCCTAACCTTGACATTGGTTCTAATTGATCCCCAATCCTAACCTTGAGCTTTAACCTATAATAGTAATCTTAATTATAGCCTAACCTTAACCCTAACCCTGAATTAACCTTATCCCTAACCTTAATGTAAGCTTAATTGTTCCCTAACCATAACTCAACCTCTTGACACTAATTAAAATCTACCTTGAACTCAAACCATAATCTAACCTTAATTGTAGCCTAACCTTAACACTAACTCCAAACTAACCTTGTCCCTAAACCTACTATATCCCTAATTGAACCCTAATGACAACTCAACTCAACTCTCAAGTTATCCCTTACCTTAACCCCAATCCTAAGCATGATTTAAACATAGCCCTAACCATATCCCTAAACCTAATCTCAAGCCTAAATTTACCATAGCCCTAAACACAAAAAGATCATAATCCAAACCTTAAACACAACTCTAACCCTAACTATGATATAAACCTAAACACTTATCCTAACCCTAATACTAACCCAAATCAATACCCTAACTCTAATGAAAATACTAACTATGATATAAACCCTAACTCTTAACCCTAACCTAATTCCAACTATCAAGTGAACCATCGTACTGACCATGATGTAAACCTTTACCCTAACTGTAATCATAACCCTACTTACCCTAAACCCTAATCCTAATCATAATCCAAACATTAAACCGTAACCCTAGAATTAACCCATCAAACTAACCATGATGTAAACTCACACCTTAACCATAATCTTAACTGTAACCCTAATCCTAACCCTAATATTACCCATAATACTAACTATTATGTAAACCTCAATTTTATTCGATAATACTATCCTAAGCCTTAAACCCTAATCATATTTGTAACCTTAAATCTTATACCTAATAACCATATTACTAACCACGATGTAAACCTTTACCATAAACATAATCATAACCATAAGCCTAATCCTAACCCTAATACTAAACCTAACACTAACCCTAAATCTTAACCCTAACTCTAATACTATCCATGACTTAAACCCTCTCCCTACTCTATAAGAATAACCTTGAATATTAATCCTCACCCTAACATTAACCCTAAAGCCTTATCCAAACATTAAACTCATACCCTAACTATAATCCTAATCCTAAAAAAAGAGCATAACAAAAACCCTAGAACCAACTGTAACCCTAACCATGGATCAAACCTAAACCATTTTCTTAACCCTAACCCTAAATCCTAATCCTAATCAAATTTGTAGCCCTAACCATAATTTGAACCATAACATAAACCCTAAACCTAACCACAACCATAACCATAACCATAACCATAATCTTAATCTTAAACCCTAACTCTAGCCCTAACCCTCCCTAATTATAAATCCTAAACCACCATTCTAACCCTAAACCCTAATCCTAATCGTAAACCCTAAACCCTAATTCTAACCCCGATCAGAACCATAACTCTTACCATAATATTAACCATCTTGTAAACTCTAAACATAACAATAATCCTAACCTAAACCCTAAACCCTAATCCTAATTGTTGAGCGTTGTTTTTACACAAGTCAATTGCTAGGAATTCAAGATTTGAATTCATCTCTTGAAAGAATAATGAGGTTACTCCCAAGGTTCTTTGTGGTCATGGTAAAACTGCTTGGTAAACTCAGTTGAAGATAAATGTGAATGCTCACAAGGAGGCCTTTGCTGGTATGTTTGAAACTTCAGGCTGCAAAACAAACTTTAAAGTACTTTTTTGTATTTTCTCGATTATCAATGTATGCTTATAACTTTAAATCCTACAATAATTACATATCTTAAGAAATTTACAAAAAGATCAAAAGATTTGAGTAACGAGAATTGTAAACAAATTAGGTGAAAAAGGAATCAAAAGGACATAAGACATTATTGAATCGTGCTTGCAAATTAAATGATGAGAATATGGAAACCCACAAAAAATAAATCAAATAAACATAATTCCATATTGAGGGAGTGTGATCTTTTGAAGAAACTTGTAACCAGATGCACAATTTTCCAAAATCTATCCGATCGTGAAGTCACTAGATGCATGCACACACAAAGCATATTTACCTTTAAAAGCAGTAGAATAGATCTTCCCAATAATTTGTCACAACAATATGAAATAATAACAACAAACTCTAATTTAATTGATCACAGATCCATGCACAATAAATGTAGTTGGCTCTTTAAAATAATTGAACAAGTATGCACATATTCATAAATTTGCATAAATAGCATAAAATTCACACTGTGAATGAAGCATGGACAACATATCTTTATTGCATCAAAAATATGACCTCCATTACTTCTTTGTAATCAAATATATAGTGCTTCAACTTAGAAATTAGAAACCCACGGCTAGGGTTTCATCTACAACCAACATGGCGTAAACAAACTAGATCTAGAGTTTATTAATGTAAAACTACTCCTAAACTGATAGCTAATAAGCTTGCATGGATTTTCATCCATGTGTACATTAGACACATGCAAAATTAGACTTGAATCAACTCCTGAAATGGAACAGTTTGAACTGCAGTTCCACCACTTCGTCCTCTTGTTTGCACGCGGTTGAATTTTTCTTTAATATTCATGCCCAAAATACATGGATCCAATTGCCCTTATAATATGCAACTGATGGAAGACCCCTTGACTTTAAAAAATGAACTCCAGTTTGCATGTAATCCATCCCCAAAAGTACCTTTTGTGAAAAACGTGATTAAAAAATGCATTCCCACGAATTTCAGAGTTGTGGATCTCTGAAAAGTGCTATGCTAAAAAATGACTAAGTATGGAGTTTGGCGACTTTTGATTTTTGGACTTGTGGACCTCCGAAAATGCAACTCTAGAATTTGGCTAAGTATAAAAAAATGAATTCAACACCTCAAAAAATGGCTAAGTATAAAGATGGCCCTCCAACTTTAAAAAATGGTTAAGTGTCAACATGGCCCTTAGCTCTCCCGAAGACTATTCGGGTGAACTTTGCACAATCCCTCTATAATTTCCCAGACTTCACCAAAATCAGGCAGCTTGATAGATTCTAACTGCTTATGTCGCCTTACCCAGAACAAGGTGAGTTTTGAACTAAATGATTTGATCTCCTCTATATGCTCCCTTATATAAATCATATCCTCTTTGAAATAAAATATTTATTGTTGGTATTCCTTGGTGTTTACTCTAGCCAAAATCCCTATAAACTATTGGACAATATTCTTCATAGAATATAATTTCTACTTATTATCATCTTCATATAGCTCTAAGTCTATCCCATCAAAGAATTTTTCAATTTCTCTACCCATAACATGGCATCCTTTCTCTTATTCTCAAGCTTCTCCAAGATTTCTTCATAGCTTCTCATGACAAAACCAATAGGCGGGACCCACTCATCAAAATTGTCTAGCTCTGCCCCTTTCTATAACTTTATCAAAATTTGAAAGTGTTGTTTTCTTGTGATCTTCAGATCCTAAATAGCTTGTTGTCACTATTCTATCTTATCATAATTCCCTTTCTCTCCTTCCATTAGGTCGAGGAGTTGTGTTATCTCAATGAAAATTATTCTAAAATACTTTAAAACCATTTGAATAGTCTCAACTCCAAAACTTTCAAACTCCAACTTCTAATCTGTAGCTGCTTTCACAAAAGGGTTTGCAGACTCTGGGTGAGCCTTCTTTTCAAGTGTTGCTTGCAATGCGGCCTCTAGATGATCTTGGTCAATTGGACCAACTATATTTGTTATATAATCCTTCAAAGTCGAAACATGTGCCTTGAGAACCTGAATCTTCATCTCATTCTTGTCCAAGTATTTAAACAATTATTTTAGGCCCAAAGCGGCTATCGCCTTACCACCTTCCTAGGTGGGTTCTCCCAAATCCACTTCCTCCATAACATTATCCTCTAGAGTTAACTCTATGATTCTTACCATAGGAGGGGGTATTGCAATATGAGCCTTCTATTTTCCTATGTCGTCTTGTGTTACGTGTGACATTCTTTGAGTAGTTTGGCTATGCTCCTCCTATGTAATGTTTGCCCCAATGCAGGCATATTGACATCTTCTTCTTCGGTCTATGTCTTTCTCCGAGGTTGTACTGCTTTATCCAACCAAGTGGGCTTGGTGGAGACTCTTAGAGGATCGTATGGGGCTATGCTTAGGACAAACGTTCCTCTATTATCCCCTTTATCTTCATTCTCTACTTCCTCTTCAACCTTTTCTAGAGCTTCTCTTATTTCTAAATTTTATGGGGACTCATCTGTTTCTTCCTCCACCTTAATCTTTTCTTCATCGTGTTGTTGTTTTCGCTCGAGAGTTGCATCTTTTTGAGGAGGTGGCAAAGGAATTCATTGCTTCTCTATCTATTCCTATGTTTCCAATTCATTGTCTACATTCCCAGGAGTCTCTTCTTTCTCTTCCTTAGAAGATGAATCATCCAAAATCTTTGCCATCAATCCAGTAGTTGGTTCCCATTTTTCCTCCCATGGGGGTACCTATTTGGTTGTTACATGTGATATTGATGGAGGTGAAGGAGTCAAAATTTGTTTCTCTTGAGTATCTTATACTGAGTCATCACCCTTGGGTTCCTCAGTTTCCATATTTGAGTCCACTTCTCCCTCTTCAAGATATGTTGTTTGTTTTTCTACCCCATCTCCTTGAGTCTTATCTCCTGCATCCTTTTCTAACTCACATTCTTGATTAAAGAGCAGATGGATAGGTACTTGTTTTTCAATAATAGTTGCTCCCTATTGTCCTTGTACTTGGGAGAATGTTTGTGTTGATGTTACCATGGAGTCAAACTTTGGGTTAACGAATTGACTTGGGGGGTCAAAGAATCCGGGGATATTCTCAAATTTTGATAACTCAAATTTATCTGACCCTAAGTTACCCTCGGTCATTTATGCCTCTAAACTAGTTTCCAAATAAATCACTTCCTTCTGCACTTGGGTTTTGGAAACCCTTGCTTGCTCTTATCTTGGGGCGGTTTCGGTAGCTTATCGAGTTCTTCTTACCAAAGGGACATTATCTTCTTCTACCTCCTCTTCTTTGGGAAATGTCTCTAATTTAGGTCATACTAAGGCCCTTTTCCTTTTATAAACCTTGTCCTTTACAAGAGGCTATGCACCCTATTTTTTTTATCTGATGTGGAAGGGGTCCTAGGTGTTTGAGATGGAATGTCAGCATGTCTTGCAATAGGAGTGTTATCACCATTTCCTCTCCCCTTTTCTATCCTCTTCTCTGCAGGACCGTAGGTGGCAGGCCTTTCATGCCTATAAATTGATTTTGGTCGCATAGGAGAAACCTCTTTGAAAGTTGGGATGTTCACTCTCTTTCCTTTCTCCTTCTCTACCTTGGAAGGTGGATTCAATTGAGGCTTCATAGGGACATAACTTTAAAGGCCTCCTTATCCACCTCTTTGTGAGCTCAATCACATGCCAAGCCTTGAAGTTAATAGAATCATTTTCATCCCTACCAACCTTAGCATTTAGAATAGGTTGGGTATATACTTTATCAAGTGATTATATATTAGGTCTAAAACATCTTGGGAATCTTTATCCCACACTTTGGGAGGGATTTTCACCTCCAATGTATTCTCAGCCAGTTCAAGGGATATTCTACAATAATCCTAGATCCTGACCTTGTTTTCATCAACCGAATTGACCCAATGATCTTCTAGATGAGGTTTATGATGATAATGTCTTCCTGCAATGTCACTAAATGTCCCAATACGGTCAAACTTGGGCCTTATTGACTTAAATTCCTGTAGAGGGCACTCATCCCACTCCAGCTCTATAGATTTGCAGACCTTCATGTTTTGTAAAGGGGGAGGCCCTATGGAGATAGAGAAGTTCCAACAGTACTTCTTCTTCAACTTGATAACCTCACAAGCATCTGTAATCTGCTGGCCTATCTCTAGTAACACAACTCTATTGGATGGATAACATGGCAACTTTCTAGGATTAACGATACTCCTAACAACCCGAATGTAGGTAAAGGTTTTGTATTGAATGTATTAAGCCCCTAGGGCTCGTATCTTGGTTGTAACTTCTTATGAGAGCCTCTTGGCATAGTCTCTGTTGATGGATTTGATGATTGCAAAGATAAAAGTGTCATTTACAATCTACTATTCTGGACTGTCATCCTTCAATTTCTCCTTCTTTACTAGTTAGGGATATACAATATATGGCCATGCATTTTGGTCATTGAATGACCCTCTCTTGGTGAGGCCTGGATAGTTAGCTTTGGCAACGAGGAGGTAGATAATGTAAGATGTCATATAGAACCTGGGGTCACGTTTAACCTGTCTTAACTTCAAATCCAAGTTGTCACTTAGTATTGTTCCCCGATCGACCTTGACCTTTCTCCCTTTGATCTTCTATATGATGTGGATCATTCATGGCTCTAATTGGTATTCTTGGGGGAGGTCATACATCTAGCTCAACATTGTTACTACAACCTTTATGTCATCATTCATATACCCTCTCCTCATATTAATTATTTCTAGTTTATTCTTCGGGACCTGCTAAATGAGGTATTATCTATTGATAATGTCGTAAGCATCCAAAGTATTACCTTCAAACCACCTCATCCCTCTCTCCTGGATGATTGGGTAGAAGTGATCGATCTCTTTCTATAAATGGAGACCATCTTCAATGGTATATGGTCTTAGGTCTAACACAATATCTATAACCATGTTCTTCACCACTTTTTCATTCTGAGATGTACTAATAAGATAAGGTCATAATAAAATCTGGTGAAAGGATGGAGACTAGATGAGCTATTGCATTTACCAAACCCACCAAGACCATGGCAGCGTAGTCTGATGATCTTCCCACCGTATTCACAAAATTTCTCAGGAACAAATCCCAATCCAGGTCTCCAATGTCAGTATCTGTGATTTCTGAATGTAGGTTCCCTGCCTTGATGGGGGTGTTGTACCCTTTGAAGCGGTACTTCATCGACAAAATTGTAGTCTTTTCTAGCATCCTGCATGTAAACAATTTTATTATATATATATATATTATTCAAAGCATAAAACAAATCTACTAGTCTAAAACTAAGCAAAGAAAGAAAACCCTAAGCTAGACAGAAACACCAAAAACCAAAAAGAAAACCGAGTGAGAAACCAAACCCCTTGGACTTTCACAGTTTCAGACCTCTGTAGTCCGATGACATTCTTGTAGTGCGAAAGCCTAAAAGTCTGTAAGTATGAGGTTACAAGCCTTCGACGTATCAAAGTCACTAAATTTTTTGATGTGCGAAACATGAAAAGTGTGAAAATGTGATGAGGGATGCTTCGAAAGTTGTTGATTTTGAGGCCCAGGGTTCTTCGCACTTTTGGCGTGTAAGAGTTATATGATTATATCGCTTTGTGAAACACCAAATATTTCCAAGTTATGGAACTTTTAGATTTTCAGAGCGCAAAACTCTAAAGACTCCAAAAATTCCAAGGACAACCCTAAGGACACCCTAAAATACAGATCAACACAACCCTAACCTAAATCCCTAAACGATGCAACAAACCCCAAACCCTAAATGAGGACAAGGAAAAAAAGGACAAAAGAAACATAACAAAAATAAAATCCTGCCTAACAAGCTGCGAAGAGGGAAAAGAAATATGAAGGTTGAGCCCTTAGAACTTTTGAATGAAGCAAAAATCACTTGCACAAAAAGGTGCAAAATGATGAAGGCGATCCGTAGGAGGGTTTTAGTCGCAGCGCAATTAGAGCTCGAGAGGAAAGCAAAATCACAGAATAAGCCAAAACAAATCAAAAACCCCTTTTTTATAATCGAGACTGCATGCTGACATCATCAAGAATGTCGTAGTGTGAGACTACAGAAATTTGACACTTCGTTCTTGACTCTGATGCTTGGCCTTCGGCCTTTCGGTATTCCAGAGGTAACTTGATGTCTGAAATTCTGAAAGTCTAAAAGGTCAAAAGGGCCATAAACCTTTGTCCTTTTAGTTTTTTGGAGGTAACACGACCTCTGAAGGGAGAAAGGGCCACAAACCTTTGGCCTTTCAGTCTTTTAGAGGTATGGGTATCTACAAAACATCGAACGTCCAAAAGGGCGTAAAATACTAAGTTAGACTTAGTGGGAAACAACAAAAAGGGGACAAGTAAAAAAACCTAAAAGGGGGGGGGGGGGGCAGGAGAGAAAGACTAACAGGGAAAAAAAAATGATACCCAATTATCAGGGCCTCCCTAAGGGCCCTCAATCTGATTTATTGGATACCTAGACTTTCTTAACCTGACAGACTTTTGAACAATCAGAAAGGGACAAAGCCATAAAAAAGAAGGGGGTCCCCATTGGGCCAAGAGACTTAAACATGGTGTGTGTTGTGGAACTACAAAAAATAGTGGTCATGGTACAACCGCTTGGTAAACTCAGTTGAAGATAAATGTTAATGTTCATAAGGAGGCCTTTGGGAGTAACCTCGTTATTCTTTCAAGAGAGGAATTCAAACATCAAATTCTTAGCAATTGACTTGTGTAAAAACAACACTCAACACTAACTATAACCTTAAATCATAATAATTATCCAAACCCTAACCCTAACCCTAAACCTTAATCTTAATCAAATCACTAAACCTAACCATAATACTAACCACGAGTTGAGCCATAACCCAAACCATAATCCTAACCCAAAATCATAATGCCTAATTAGAATCCTAACATGAACCCTAATCCCAATCAAAAGCCTAACCCTAACAATAATCATAATACAATATAATTATATATTAATTTACTTAATGCCTTCCATGTTGCCCCAAGATTGCTACTAGCTTATATATATTTTATAATATATATAAAATGCGTTGAGAGATATCCTTCTCGAGGCAAGTTTATTTTAATCAAAATTTCACTCTAAAATCAAATAGGCACCTTGAGAAGGATATCTCTCAACATATTATAATATATATATGCTATTAAATAATTACAATGCATAAAAAAATTGAAAAAAATGGAGCGGCGGAGAGAGCGAGAGGGAGGCAGAGATTTGAAAATTTTCCATCCCAACGGTTATGGGAGGTCGAATGGGCAGATGCAAAACCATAGACATTTCAAGAACCACATGGGCTTGGAATACTCGGGAAAACTATGGGGAAAACGAGCGAGCAGTGATAAGGAAGCAAATGATTGGGGGCATCAAAATATCAAGCAATTTCAAACCCCTCGAAGGCGGCCGAGTTTTCATCCTTCCCATGAACAACTGAACCAGAGAGTTGTGAGCAATGAGCTTAGCCAAAGACCCTTTAAAAAATTTCAGAGGAATAATGAAAGATTTTTTAATTTTTGAAGGATTGAGCGGAACTTTTGGAGACCGAAAGAGGTCGACTCTGCGAAGGAGGCACCAACATAGGTATTTCCAAATGTTGATATTAGTTGTGTGACGACTGTTTTGATTGAAAATGTAGTATGGTATGAATCTATTAGTTTTTTGGAAGACCATGCTTTCTTTTTAAAATGGGCCAAAAAATGGCCAGCACTAAGTAAGATAAGAGATTGGTGCTCTAAATCTTGGGGAAAAACTTTTACCTTGAAAACTATGGCGAATGGTTTTTATTTGGTGACAACGCCAACCCGTCAAGACAAGGAGTGGGTATTGAAACATGACCCTTATTTGATTGAGAGTAAAGGCTTATATCTCATAGATTGGTCTAAGAAGTTCGACCTTGAAAAGGAAAAAATCAAGGAAATACCCATTTGGATTCTGCTTCCTAATCTACCACATGAGTATTGGGGTTTTGAAACCCTGAGTATTTTAGGAAACCATCTTGGGTCATTTCTTAGGGCAGAAGAATGCCTTTTTGAGAGTAATTTATCTACTTGCCCTAAAATATTTATCATGTGGCAAGAGGCCCACCCTTTACCTGATAATCTACTAATCACTACAATAAATGGTGTTTGGACGCAAAAAGTGGTGGTTGAGAAAGATGCATAACCCTTGACAGAAGATAAGCAGTTAAATGCTTCGGAAACAAATTGGAATAGAAAAGGTAAAATGAATGAAGACAATAAGATTAATAAAAAAATAATTGAGATCACATAAATAAACCAACAAGATCAATCTTTTGAATTTGAACTAAATAGGTGCATCTCTGAGAAAATGGGAGAGAGACAGGACAATTTTAACCCTTATGGTGTTCCTTGTGTTGGAACTTTTGAGGTGATTAATGGGATCTTGGAAACTAAATTTAGGAATGACAAGAATAAGCTAAATAATCAGTCAAATGGATTGATAGAAATGGGGAAATCAGTGGTAGGGATGTTAATAAACAAGTGACTCTAGAAAGAGAGTTAAATTATGAACAGAACCTGGAGCCCAAGGAAGGAAATAATACAACGTGTATGGTGCTGACTAAGCCCAATGATCATGGTTTGGAACAAGTTGAAAATACTACTAAGGAGATACTCTACACAACTCAAGATTCCATAGGGATCCCACATCCTATTAATCTTTCCTATGAACATGTTCTGGGTGGTTTTAGCAGGGTTCGATATGGGGATTCTTTTACTGTGAATCAGTATCCTCCAAAGTATCATAGTCCTATACATGAGAAGCCCAGATGAAACCTGGTGGGGGCTGATTTGGTAAAGGAAAACCTTCTAACATTTTTTGAACCAAATGAATATGATGGTTTCAAGGACATACAAACTTCCCCTATTAGAAATCTGGAAAGTTCTTTTGAAAATATAAAGGATAGCAGTGGTAATCTGTCTGACTCTGATGGAGATTTACCTAATTCATTGGAGGATGAAGAGGAGGATGTTTTTGTTCTTAAGGACTCTACTAATGTGCTTGAGGTGAGAAAAATTGCACAGCAGGTGACTGACAAGTCAAAACCTTCTATAGGAGAGAAGAAAAAAAGAGGGAGAAAGTCCAATAAGGTGAATTTAGCCTTAGCAAGTTGTGCAGCAAACCAATGTAAATTGATGAGTTCAGGGATGGGCTATGCCTCTCCCCAAGAGACATGAAAATATTATCATGGAATGTAAGAGGCTGCAATGCCCCTGACAAGATTCACCTGATCAAAAGAGGCTTTGATCAGGTGAAACCATATGTCATCTTTTTACAAGAAACTAAGTTGAGTGGAGAAGATTTAGTTGTTTTTCCAAATAAATTTAGCAGATGGAGATGTTGTTTTTTAGAGGCAAATGGTGCTTGTGGGGGACTATGTATTTTGTGGTCAGATTCAATAGTGGATGTGACTATATTGGAATGTCATAGATCTTGTATTTGGGTGGAAATTAGATCAAGATAGCTACTCACACGATTCCAAGCCTTGAACACCAATGGTTCGAATAACCCAACCCAAAAAAAGAGCACTTTGGCAGAATCTCTCAAAGAGACTAAGTAGAAACCCCAATGAGATTTTTCTATTAGGAGAAGATTTTAATGCAATCTTAAATCCTATAAAGAAGAAAGGTGGACTGGGTTGGGCAGGTCAGAGTCAGTGGGACTTTTTAGATTTTGTAACAAATAATGGATTGGTAGATCTTGATTTAAGGAATGAACAATTCACATGGACAAACGTAAGGAGTGGCTTTTTATATATTGCAGAGAAATTGGACTGGTTTTTGTTGGCAGGAAATTGGGCTGCCACTAATTGGACATTTTGTGCAGAGATTCTACCTCTTACTGGGTCCGATCATTATCCAATAAGTATGAGAATTCAGGAGGACAAAGTCCCGGATAGGGCTTTCATATTTGAATCCATGTGGCTGTGACACAAAGACTTCCACACCCAAGTGGAACTATGGTGGAATCAAGCTCCACCTAGAAGAGGTAATAAGGCCTTCATCTTTTTTAAAAAGCTACAATACTTAAAAGAAAAACTAAAAGGTTGGAATAGAGAGGTCTTTAAAAATATTTTTGTAGAAAAGGAAGCTTTAGAAAATGAATTAGGATTATTACAATCTAATATTATTGCAAATGGGATGAATGAAGATGATTTTGTAGAAGAAAATAGATTGAAAAAACTTTATAGTGAAGTTTTAAATAGGGAAGAAACCTATTGGAGACAGAAATCAAGAGAGTTATGGCTTGCTGAAGGAGATAAAAATAATTCCTTTTTTCATAACTCTGTCAAAGTTAGAAGATCACAAAATAAGATTTTTTCTATGCACAATAAATATGGGGTAGTAGTGCAGGATCTAGAGGAGATTAATCAGGAAGCTATTAGATACTACCAAAACATCTTTTCAGAGGACCCTGATATTCTTAATGCAGATTTGGATTTACAAAATGTTATTCCAGTAGGTGTCACGGAAGCTCAAAATGAAATGCTCAAACAACCATGCACACAATTAGAAGTTAAAAAGGCTATTTTTGATTTAGAGGCACAGAAAGCTCCTGGGCCAAATGGTTTCTCAACCATCTTTTATCAACAATTTTGGGATTCGGTTAGTTTTGAGGTCTGGGAGGTGGTAGAGTAATCAAGGGCAGGGGGCTTTCTATTCCTAGATTTTAATAATACCTTTCTCACTCTCATTCCAAAGAAAGAGGGTAGACTGTCCTTTGAAGATTTTAGATCCATTTCCTTATGTAATACAATATATAAGATTATATCAAAGGTAATGGTGAACAGACTAAAAAATATTCTGGTATATTATTTTAGAGGAACAAAGTGGTTTCACTCTGGATAGGTCAATTTATGAGGGGATCATTGTAGCCCATGAAATAATTCGTACCCTTCAGCAGAATAAAGCAAAAAAGATGATGATAAAACTTGATATTAAGAAAGTATATGATGTTGTTAACAGGACTTTTCTAATTAAAGTCCTTAAATGTTTTGGTTTTTGTGAGGAATGGATCCAATGGGTGGAGAGATGCATCGCAACACCTAGATTTCCTATTTTGGTTAATGGTATCCCACAAGGTTTTTTCAAATCCACTAAAGGAATTCATCAAGGAGACCCGATATCCCCTTTTCTTTTCATTATCATGGCTGAAGCACTAGGGTGTTTGATAAGAGCAAAAAGAGAATTAGGAATTTGGAAGGGCATAAAAATGGCTGAAGGATTGGAGCCTATTACTCACCTATAGTTCGCTGATGATGCCAAATTAGTGGGAGAATCTTCCCAAAGTTATAAAAGGAACCTTGGACTTATACAGTAAAGCTTTGGGTCAGTGTATAAATTGGCATAAGTCAGAGATCTACTTCTTTAATGTTGATCTTCGAAAACAAAGAGAAATATGCAGAATAATTGGCATAAGGGCGGGGAAACTTCCAAGTAAATACCTTGGGATACCATTATTTAAAGGGGCATCCAAAGCCAATCTGTGGAAGGATCTTGTTGGGAAATGCTCTAAAAAACTAGAAGGGCGGAAGAGCAGATGGCTCACCTTTGCTAGAAGGATTATACTACTTAAATATGCCATTAGTGTAATTCCCATTTTTTCAATGATGTGCCTTAAAATTCCAAAGAAAATAACACAAATTATGGTTGGGAGAATGAGAAAGTTTCTATGGAATGGAAATAATGAAAAAGATAAATGGTCTCTTATTGATTGGAAAAAAGTATGCAAATCCAAAGCCAATGGGGTTGCTGGATTGAGGGATTGGAACTTGATGAATGAAGCTTTGGGAGCGAATTTAATATGAAGTATGTATAAAAATCCTGGCTTATTATGCGTTAAATTACTAAAAGAAAATTACTTAGATTCAATGGAAGACGAGAGAATTCTCACTACACCAAACCCTCAAAAATGCTCTAATGTATGGAATTTTATTTCAAGTTGTAGACCTCTTATCACACAAAACATTGCTTGGCAAGTTGGTAATGGTGAGAAGGCTAAATTCTGAGATGATTCTTGGAATGGCTACCCAGTGCTATCAGCTACCCCGGAATACCAGGAGTTGAGGTAAATTTTTACAGATAGATGGGGTGTTCAGTTGAACCGTTATCTAAAACAACAACATAGTCCGCTGGGGGTGGTATGGGGATGGAAAGATTTTGATAATATGGGGCTCACTGATTAGCAAGTGGAATTGATGAAATTTAGAGAATTGAAGTGTGAATAAATCCACAGATAAGGATACTATCAAATGGTGTGAAGCTAGCAGTGGAAATTATTTAGTAAAAGTAGGATATCAACTACTCAAGATAGATAATGACCCTGAAGATTGGCCCACATGACTTCTATGGAGTAAATATTGCTTACCCAAAGTAGGTGCCTTTGCTTGGCTTGCCACTAAAGAAAGGATTCTAACTGGTCTTAGGAGACAAAAGCTTGGAATCATGGGACTGACTAGATGTTTATTATGTGAAGAAGATGAAGAGGATGTTAATCATATTCTTGTAACATGTAAAATAGCATCTCAATGTTAGGAGATGCTTAAAGGAAAGTTGGGATGGCATGGACCCCTCCCAAATAAATTAAAAGACATCTTTAGCGGTTGGCCTACACCACTTATGAAATCTACCTTTTCTTCAACATGGATTGCTAGTCCCTTAATACTTATTTGGGAAGTTTGGAAGGAGAGAAACTGACGGCTCTTTCAGGAGAAGAAAGAAGATGTTATAAGACCTAAATATAGAATCAATCATACCATTGAAGAGGTTGTAAATGCTGGTGCTTCTAAAATTCCAATCTCCACTTAGTTTACATTGATGGATCAAAAATTACAAAAGGTTTGGGCCGGTTTGAAATGTAGAAATGGTCAAATGGGCTCTAATGGGGTTGTAAAACGTAAGCTTCATGAGGTGGTTACATGGATTTCCCTGAGGAGGGATGGATAAAAGCAAACTTTGATGGGGCCTCAAAAGGCAACCCAGGGCCATCTGGGGCTGGTGTAATTTTAATGAATCATATTGGAGAGACATTGACTTTTGGAGCACGGAAGTTAAGGGAAGGAACAAATAATGTGGCTGAAGGTAATGCAACACTACTGGAAGTCAGAATGGGATCCACTCTAGGTATACAAAAATTACATGTAGAGGGGGACTCTCTTTTGCTCATCAATGCTATTAAGAATGGTCATACGAAGGCATGACACCTACAATCTTTAGTTAATAATGTCTCAAGCTTGCTTCAGACCTTTGTAGAATTCAAAATACTCACACCTACCGGGAAGGAAACAAAGAGGCAGATGTTTTATCGAAATGGGCATTAAATTTTTACAAGGTGGGTGATTTAGAATTTGAAAATATCCAACTCAACATATAGTTTCTTAATGCCTTTATTTAAATTTGATAGAAATTATTAAAATTTAAAAAATAGAAGAGCTTTGGTCACGGCGCAGTGTGTATAGCTCCGTTAGTTGGCAGATGGTCTCATGAAATATGAAATGGGCTAAGACGGCATGGGAATGGAGGAGGTGGTAGGGTGTGTTGGGTTGCTACAAGATGCTAAGTCATCTTTTATAAGTGAGATGGCAAAGTCATAATAAATATAGTATTATTGGAGAGATTTTGACGACGCTCATTCATGAGTGATTGGACAACTGCTCCATGAATGACCATCCACACGCGAAAGATGACATCATGGTGGATGCAGAGGACATTAGCTTCTCTCGCATTAATTTGAATTATAATGGAAAGGACAGCATGATGCGAGAGGAGGTTTTTGTAATGATGGTATATTGTCGATTTAAGGCAAGAACAACACTAATTTTGCCATAATAATGTGCGGTTTTGGCTCTTTATTTTGTGTTTGTTAATTTTTTTGTGCAGGTTTTCCTCCAAGGTGGTGATGATGCATGCAAATTTCATAGTGCAGACAAAACACCAGATGAAATATTTTTCGAGAGCAGCAAGTAAAGAGAGGATTACGGGTTTGGTGAAAATCAAAATAGATAATATGGTGAATGCGGTGTTGGGAGTTCTTGTACCGAAGTTTCAAGAATTTTAGTTGATGTGAAGGGACAACACTACGTTAATTTCCATGATTATTTCTTGGGGGCTCGAATTGGGAGAGCCAATTGATATGGTTAAATGGGTTGCGGAAGCTCTTTTTGGTGAAGATTTACTTAGTGGCCTCGATCCCATTTTGGAATGGGAAGTGTCGGGATTTGGCTCTGATTTCTCAAATTTTTTTGTTGATGAAGAAGAAGCTAGGGAATATGGCATGTTGCCTTTCATAAGGTGGATAGGAAAGGAGGAGAAAAATAACTACAAAGTACATATTTGTGGTGAATGGGAGAAAGTGAAAGCAGAGATTCATAAAGATGAACAACTAAAAGCTATTGAAGGGAGAGCACAGACAATTAAAATCCCTCGGAGGGCATGGACTAGTCTTGCTAGGAAATTCAAAGCAGCTGGGCAAGCCGAGTAAATAATGGTGAAACCCTTTTTTGTATGACTGCTGGTTTTTTGTGGTTAGGCAACTATAATGTTCTGGTTCGTGTGTAGCTTCTATATTTTATGAAGCCTTTGTAAATGCCTAGTATTTTAAGGGCTAGTTAGTATCTGTGTTTTTAGTTTACTCAGAAGGAACTGCATTTTTGAAGAGCTCTAGAAGAGCAGGCAATTTTATCATGTAATTGGCCATAGGCCTGAACTAGTTTGTTTTGTTTAAAGAAACTTATGTAATCTTTACTTTATTAATAAAAATCATCTATTACCGACCAAGAATAATAATAATTATAATACATGAAATTTTATGTTGAAACATGTACATATATATAATGGTGAAACGTGTACACATATACAAATGCATACATGTACATGTGTATACATATGATGAAAACAATACAAAAAATTAATTGAATATAATCCTCGATGACATACAGGTAATCATTTAACAACACAATGAAACCCTCGAGGATATACTAATAATTATTTCACACTACAATGAAACAGTCGATGCCATACAATCTACAAATAATTATTTCACTGTGAAATGAAATAAGTAAAATATAATCATTTTAATGTAGCCCTTAATGCCATAGGGATAATCATTTCATAACATAATGAAACCCTCAAGGTCATACACAAAATTATTTCACAACAGAATGAAGGTGTATTGAAACAGTCAAGTGCATCCACAAAAAAATTTCACATAATAATGAAACCTCAATTCCATACCGATAATTACTTGGTAGTACAATTATACAGATAATTATGTCACAATATGATGAAATCATGATTTTTTTTTATAATGCATGATGTCTAATAGTGAAACCCTACATCAATGTTGGGATTAATGGGAAGTATGTACTGAGAGGGGAGGGGTGAATCAATACCTCTAAATTTTTTTGTATCCTTTAATCAATTAACCTTTGTAATGAATTGTATATCCATTCAATCTGATATATACTATCTTGATGTGAGTTATATCAATTCATAACATTAACATACATGTGAACATTCATAGAAACATTCATGAAAGTAATTTGACACATAACACAAGATATGATATCGCAGAAAACTCTTGTGAGGAAGTAAAAACTGCGGTGGGGATGACACCCATAAAATATTCACTATCTGCAGATTGAAAGGGGCCGGTTAAGGCTTACAATTTGATCACTTCTAATGATCTACCTTGTTAAGAGTATCGGTGGAGACCTGTTAAAGTCTACTCTTTTAGGAGCTTTAGCGACACTGTTGAGTGTGCACTCAGTTAAGAGATTTGTTGTTGGACTATTACATCCACCTTCCTTGAAAGCATTTTTACACTTTGCTCCACTTGTTAGAATGATAGCAAATTACAAATTGACCTAGTAAATGCAATCTCCTATTGCTGATACAGATCCAATTTAGTTTACATGAAAAATATTATCACCTAATTGTGATTGAATAATACCTCTGATTCTCGGTATCCTCTGCTCTTGGTTCTGATAACCAAATTCACCTTTTGTTGTTCTTGTTCTTGAAACTCTCAATCTGATCCATAGATGTGCTCATTGGCTTTATTCATCTTCTCCTCTCTATTCACACACTTAATAATGAATGATTGCATCATCTATTTATAGATGGATTTACTTCATAAAGTTTCAATAAAAACAATGTTAACTCTAAGATAAGGTTTACAACTTGTACCTAGATCTCCTAGTCTATGTGCTTTAAATCAGTTAGACTGATTAAAACACTTACATTCATGTATCTTGTCCCTAAAGAAATGGATTTAAAAACAAATAAATATCATATAAATAGAATACACTTGATTTATCTGACGTGGAAGTCAGATCCACTTTTTGTGGGCTGCAACTGACTTTCAGTTCTATTTGTTAGTTATGCTCTGACTGTCCTTCGATTCTATTCTGTCAGTTGCACTTTAACTATCTTGTTGGTCTGCAATGTATCTTGCATGTTGGGTTCCTCTGTCGAGGTCCTCTTTATCTTTCCATCTTTGTAATTTTGGTTTACACACTAAGTTGGGTCATCGGTTCTCTTTACACTTAGTCATCTTCGGTGATCTCTTAATATCTGATCTTCAATTTTCTCTTGTCTTATCTTTTGGTGTATGCTTACCGAAAGTGTTGTTTGCATACTAATGACAAATTAATGTCATCAATCTCCCCCTTTGACATTAGTATCAAAAACTGATATGTGCAAAATACTAACAAAATGTTAAGTATATACAACATATACAATCCTTAGTCATTTAATGACTCCCCTATGTATATGCCAGTATAATTGTACATATGATATCTTTGTTCATCTGAATATATATCATTTTCCCCTTTTGTACAATATAGTACTCATATTCATTTTCCCCATGTAAATATACCATATACATATCATATTCTCCATTTTTCCATTTGCCCTTATGAATGAATGAATACATATCATTTTCGCTTTTATTTTGTACTCATTTTCCCCCTTTTTTGACATTAAGGGCAAAGGTATTTAACTTAGAGCTTATAAAAAATGTGGGAGTGTGAAGACTTCATGTCTTCCATCATTTTCTCCCATTTTTCTTTGAGGTTCTCTAGAGCCATGTGCTCGAGTGTGATCTTTGAGTGCATGTCATAGATGATGTCTGCTACAGGCATCTCGGGAGTTCCTATCAGTTTCCTTACTGAATTGATATACTGTTGGAGTAGTGTAAGGTTTGGTAGAAGTTGAGCTTGGAGCTCAGTTACTTATTCCTTGAAGTGTGTTTCTGCCTCCCATATTTCCTGTCGTAACCTTTTTATCTCAATTATCTTTTCATAATGCAGCTTAACTGCATTGTCTCCATCAGTTTTTAAGCTTTGTGCACTGTTTGCTAGATCTGTATCCAACTTTGCAATGTTGTCACTATTTTCTTTAGTGAACTTGTCTATTGTGCTCAATTTTTGAATCAAGGTTAAATCCTCAGATATTGTTGGATCTAATTCAGTGATGAATTCTGATAGCTTTACCTTATTTACCGCCACTTCTTGGCTGATGTTCTCAATGAGATTTTGTTGGTACTTCATCTAAGCTCTCTCCTCTATTCCCTTCTCAACATCAATATCTTGAGTTGTTATTTCTTCGGTTAGAGTAGCTAATTGATCTAGTATGGGTTTGTTATGATCAATATCAACATTGGGCACAATTTGATGTAATAATTCCCGTGTTGTCTCCAATACCATGGAGTCCCTGTGTTGTTTCTTCGGCTTCTCCTGCAATGCCTTTCTTTGGCACATTTCTCCATATTCTTGTAATGATTCAAAGTCAAGTGTAGATGGGTCACACTTTGGTATTTCAATAAGTTCATCTAATGTGACTTCCATCTTATTCTTCTTTGATTTCTTCTTCTTCTTCTGTGAATCACTAGAACGTAAAACCACTGCCAATTTCTCGGCCTTCTCAATTGTGCTTGACGAAGTGACTTGTTGTGCTTCTTTCTACTTCTTGGCGTCAGTTACTGCTTGTCAGGTGTTTGTAGACGTCTCCATATTCACCTTAACATCATTGGTAGCACACTTGTCGGTTTCCTTAGGAGTACCATCTTCAGGTTTGTCTCCTTCATTGGTGTCCTTAGCTTCATTAGTCTTTGATTCTGCATTCTTATCTGTTGTATCTGTATCTTTTTCTTTATCTCCTCCAGTAACCTTATCAGTGTCGGTTACATCTTGAGTAGCTCTAATGTCTTGCTGACCATCAGTATTGTCTTTTTTTTCTTCTTCCCCTGCATCCTTGGGAGTTTCCTTTTCAGGTGACTTTCTTGATTCTTGCAGGATATTGATAACTTGTATCAATATTGGCATGTTGCCTAGAATATTTACTTGTGCAATATCAACATTTGTGTCATGCTCATCGGTTTTGTCCTTTGCAATAGTGACATCTTCATCTTTATTAATTTCCTCTGCTGGGTCATCTGTGATGTCAGTGATGTTTGATCAACAATGTTGTCATTTGTGGTGTCTAGCCATGATTCATTTTCAACATATTCATTCTTATTGCTTGTTGTATCCTCTTCTTCTTTGTCTAACTTAATAGATGTGTCATCTCGAGTTGCCTTATCAACATCTTGTTGTTGAAGGTCTTTGTCGGGGCTTTCCTCCTCAGTAGGTCTGTTCATAATCTTACACCATTTCTTGTGGCTATCCTGCTCAAGCTCTATAAGCTTTCCTTCAAGAAATTTATATGCTCTCAACTTCAGTGAGAACTCCTTTTTGTACTTCTCCATCATTTCATCTATTTCTACCTTTTTGATTCAGGTGGCATTAGAGAAACAAGGACTCTTTCTCTTATTGCTTTTTCATTTTTCAAGGAAAATGTCCATCTGGAGTAAAGTCTGTCTAATAATTCTCTTGGTACATGATTGCCTTCAAACTGAATTGGTACATATTTAAACTTGTACATTTTTTCTATGATGGAATCTTCAACTTTGTTCTAATCCTCTGGATCTAGTTTCAACCATCTTCTTATCTTGGAATCTATAATAGATCCAAAGTTTGCAATAGATTTGCATATTTCATCAATAGATTTAGGAGCTTGTACCTTGACACTTCCTGCCTCTATGGCTTCATCTTGCTCGGTATCTTATATATCCTCTCGATTTCTAATGAAATTCCTTCCTCTTTTATTTTTCCCTCTCTTCGGTGTGGAAGCTTTCCTCTTGTATGTCCTGACCTTTCCTTTCTTTAAAGGTGAAGGAGTATAATCCTTTGATGTTTGGCTTCTAGTTCTAGAAGCAACTGTTGTCCTTGGTTTCTCAGTTGGTGGAGGAGGTGGTGAATTTTACTTTTTTTCCTCAGAGTCATCCTTTCCTTCATCTTTACCGATAGATAATTGTTCTTCGGTTTCTTCCTCCTATTCAACTTCTTCATCCTATTCAGCTTCTTCCTCGGTTGCCGACAATATCTTCTTGAGATTCTTCACCAATTTTTTCCTTCTTTCTGACAAATTTCTTAACAACTAGGCTAGATTTTATTCTTGTCTTGGCCTCTTCATATGTTCCAAATTTGGGTTGTTTCTTATCCAATGGTTCATTGATCAAGGCATCAATTGCCTTAGTTGCAAGATCATTGTTGATCTCATACTCTAATGGTTGTAACCATGTTGTCCTCGGTACAACAGGCTTAATGTATGTATTGTCTGTATCAACCATGAATCATATCTCATCTTTATACTTTTCAATGAGTTGCTTGGGTATTCTTACACTCCTTTGCATTCGGTCTTTGAATACATTGAAGTATTCATCCATGACTGTTTCAAAGTTATCTCCCAGTGTGGCTATGTGCTCACTGATTTGCATGGTGACCAGTTTGGTGTTGTCCCATTTCACATCTCCTACCGATGGGAATGTTTCTTGAAAATAAAAGAAGATACACATTATGAGTGAGCCAAACTTACAAGTGTTTGACTTTGAATTCCTGATAGTCTTTAGATTATCTTTCAATTGATCTAGGAGTAGTTTGGATAAGTTTAATTGTGTTCCCTTCTTCCCAATTTTGTAGGTTGTGTCTACTGCATCTAATGCTATGTTGTTCAATCTGCTTTCTTGGAAGAATTTATAGCCTAGAACACATGCACTGAACTTGATCTCATCATCGGTTATTATGGTAACTTTTAGTCCTCTGCCATCCAATTTGGCTCCTACCATCTTCTCAGTCTTGGCCTTAGGTGGATGCTTGAGTGCCTTTACTTTCTCGGTTACAAGATAATCGGTGACCGCATAGATGACATCTCGGGTTATTACCTTTGGTCCATCAAGCCATAGCTTGTTGTTATGCATTCAACTTAGCACTAACCAAATCCATTTGGTTTTGAAAACCTTCAAGAACATTAGGGCATTGGTGATCCCTTTTACTTTAATGTGCTTATGTTCATCTTTTAGTGTTCCATCTTCGTTGCACAACTTCTTATAAGCTTCTTCAACTTTTGAAGCTCCTATCTCTGTAATCTTGTAGTGTATGAAAGATCAAACATCTTCCACGAGTAAAACCCTAGCTAGTATGCATGAAAATGCTACAGCATTGTTGGGTTGTGAGGCAACCTCAGGATGGATCTTATAGTTAGGTTCCTCACATGCCAAATTCTTGATGAGCTTGAACTCATCCTTCTTTGCGTTCTTGGATTTCACAGTTCTTGATGTTGAGGCCATTTTTAGAAATTTAGGGCTTCCTTTGAAATATGTGAAAATAGAGTTTTCGATCTTGTAGAACTTACTGTTTACTCTTGCAACGATTCCTGATCTGCTTTGGAGTGTTGTGTGTCGAGTCGTGGTCGCTCTGTAACTTAGTTGCTTTCTGCTCAAAAATTGCCTTGGTCACTCTGCTTTGGTTGTCATGACAGATGAGTTGTTTTGTTGCCCTATTTATAGTTGTTGCCCTAAAATGCGTGTCATAAATGCTTACCAACTCCTTGGTGTATGAAGACTGAATTCGTCGGTGAAGACTTCACTTTCCTTCGGTGACAATATAACGTTTTGAAGCAATCGTTATTCCACTTGCTTTTACCGACAAGTTTCAGTGTCGCAATCAACTTGTTCACTTTGCTTGTTTACCGACGAGGCTCAGTTTATACTAGCAACTTTGCTTTTAACCGATGCTTTTCGGTAAGTGTAGGCAGTCTCAGTTTTGAGTGTATACCGACAAGTTTCGGTATATATGTCCGAAAGCATAGTTATCGCGTATTTTAACAAGTAATACCATGATGCATCTTTCTTATGCTAATTTGGCATTTATATCAACATATTATGGAACTGATGTAAAATAAATAGCTTGGGGTAATGCAGTTCCATACTTTCTTGTTCTGCTTAGGTGAGGGTGGTGATGTCAACAGATCCATTAGATGGGGTGTCACCATCTGCATTGCTTGGTCCAGCTTCATAATTGCTTGAAGTTTTCTCCACATTTTGTCTCTTGCTCTCCGAATATCTTCAATGGTATTTTCATTGGGATATGTGTTTGTCTCTGTCATTTGGTCTCTGCAGTCTTTCTTGAGATGACCAACTTTATGACAGTGTAAGCATGCCATTCCGGGGTTAGTCCAGCCTCTAGACTTTCTAGTCCATTATCTCATCTAGTTTGCAACAATGTGACCATATCTTCCACATGCTATATAATTTGTCCAAGTGTTGTAATCCCATATATATTGGTTACCGATTCTTTTCGGTTGACAGGGAGTTTCTTGACCTTTAGGCTTCCATGCTTGCCTTTTCTTTTTCTAGCATTCAAGAGTTGTGTGCCCATTCATTTTGCAAGTTGGACAGTACTTGTCCATGTAGGTTTCCTTCTTTGGTTGTTTCATCTCAGACTTACATTCATATGCTTTATGTCCTTTCTTGTTACATTTATAACAGAATCCTATGAATGAAGATGTAGATTTAGGAATACCTTTCATTTTTCCTCTGCATACACTTGATATATGACCTTGCTTTCCACAATGATTGCATGTCAGCTTTCTTAGTCTTTGATTTTCATAGACATTCTTTGGATCAGTTTGATTTGATGATTCTCCATTCTCGGTAAAACCTGGACCGTTGTTGTTGTTGACTCTTCATTGTCCTTCAAGAAAATCATCCATTATTTTATTGCTTTCTTTAGCTTTCTTGATAATTTCATTATGTTGTTGTTGAATTCTTATTTCATGTTTCAACTTTTCATTCTCATCCCTTAGTTCACCAATAGCTTCTATTCTTTCAACGAGTTCAACATTTATTCTGTTTGCTTCTTGACTCATAAGAATAATATAATTTGTAATCTCATGGTGATGCTCTACAAGTCTTTGTATTTTAGACTCTTTTTCTTGTAGCTTTTCAGTGATCTTTCTTTTATCATCAATAGCTAGTGTTCTTTCTTGCTCAACTTGTCTAACATTGTTCATGATATCAATCATCCTTACCATATGTGTCTCTTAATTGATTTGTAGAGATTTAACTTATCCAACCATATGTAGATTGATTTTAGTTAGGCTTGTGATGCTTTCTTCTGATGTATCTGATACTTTGCTTGTAGTTGATCCTGAAGACTCAAATAAATCTGGTATCTCTTCCTCATGATAATCTATCTCATTACAACAAGATGCCATATTATTTCTTTCATCTAACAACTGTCTCATATTGATTCTAGCTTCTTTATACTGTTCATAGAACATCTAAATTTCAAGCTTTTTATTCTCAATATTTTTACCAAGTCTGTGCTTCTCCATTGTATGATCTTTTCTCTTAAGCCTTTAAGCTTTCCAAGAAGAGAATTAGCTCTGATACCAATTTTTGGGATTAATGGGAAGTATGTACTGAGAGGGGAGGGGTGAATCAGTACCTCTAAATTTTTTTGTATCCTTTAATCAATTAACCTTTGTAATCAATTGTATATCCATTCAATCTGATCTATACTATCTTGATGCTAGTTATATCAATTCATAACATTAACATACATGTGAACATTCATGAAAGTAATTTGACACATAACACAAGATATGATATCGCAGAAAACTCTTGTGAGGAAGTAAAAACTGCGGTGGGGATGACACCCACAAAATCTTCACTATCTGCAGATTGGAAGGGGCTAGTTAAGGCTTACAATTTGATCACTTCTAATGATCTACCCTGTTAAGAGTATCAGTGGAGACCTGTTAAAGTCTACTCTGTTAGGAGCTTTAGAAACACTGTTGAGTGTGCACTCGGTTAAGAGATTTGTTGTTGGACTGTAAATTCCACCTTCCTTGAAAGGATTTTTACACTTTGCATCACTTGTTAGAATTATAGCAAATTACAAATTGACCTGGCAAATGCAATCTCCTATTGCCGATACAGATCCAATTTAGTTTACATGAAAAATATTATCACCTAATTGTGATTGAATAATACCTCTGATTCTCGATATCCTTTGTTCTTGGTTCTGATAACCAAATTCACCTTTTGTTGTTCTTATTCTTGAAACTCTCAATCTAATCCATAGATGTGCTCGTTGACTTTATTCATCTTCTCCTCTCTATTCACACACTTAATAATGAATGATTGCATCATCTATTTATAGATGGATTGACTTCATCAAGTTTTGATAGAAACAATGTTAACTCTAAGATCAAGTTTACTTGTACCTAGATTTCATAGTCTATGTGCTCTAAATCAGTTAGACCGAATAAAGCATTTACATTCATGTATCTTGTCCCTAAATAAATGGATTTAAAAACAAATAAATATCCTATAAATAGAATACACTTTCTTTATCTGACGTGGAAGTCAGATCTACTTTTTGTGGGCTGCAACTAAATTTTGGTTCTGTCTGTCGGTTATGCTCTGACTGTCCTTCGATTTTGTTTTGTCGGTTGCACTTTAACTGTCTTGTCAGTCTGCACTGTATCTTGCATGTCGGGTTCCTCTTTTGGGTTCCTCTTTATTTTCCTGTCTTTGTAATTTTGGTTTACACACTAAGTTGGGTTGTCGGTTCTCTTTACACTTAGTCATCATCGGTGATCTCTTAATATCTAATCTTCGATTTACTCTTGTCCAGTCTTTCAGTGTATGCTTACCGAAAGTTTTGTTTGCATACTAATGACAAATTAATGTCATCACATGAAATCATATGACCGATGCAAATTTGACAAAATAGGTGAAAAATAGATGAAATTATCTCATTAACCCAAAAAAGGAAACAAGAAATCATGGCTTCAATGATTTTCACATTATTAAGCGACATAAACCATTGAAAATAAACCCTCAATGTGATGGACAAAAATGATAAAAAAACAAATCAAACTGCAAAAGGAGTAAAGGTTTCATA
>MU223997.1:2555477-2574295 GCA_018584345.1 Thuja plicata
TATATATATATATGCATTATGTGTGTATCAATGTATGTATATATGTATGTATATGCATTATGTGTACATCTGTGTATGTATAAGCATAATGTATGTATCTATGTATGTATATGCATTTTACATAAAATGAAAGAAATTATTTGAATGAAACCCTCCATGCCATGTAGATAATTATTTTACAATATAATGAAACCCTATGTATAAGTGTTATGAAACCATATATTTTACAGTAAAATGAAACCATCTATATATGTCACATACCCATTAAATCTAATTATGAAAGACTAAGAGCACAAAATAAAAGCAGGAGATGTAGGAGATAAAGAGGTAACTGTGATAAGAATTAAAAAAGTATATTTATGTTGTTACTATATTTGATGTGTGCAGTTTGAAAACTTGACAGGAATGATAAGATGCAGGTGATACAAATACAATTGATATATGGTTATTAAATGAATGATGTTGTGGTTTATATATTTGGACCCCAATAATAAATAATCTTGATTAAAAATAGTAAATTTTTGTGCTTCAAAATATACAAGACAATGACTGAAAATAATATATTCATATATGAAAATATGAGACTTGTTATTGTGCATGTACCAACTTGAACAAGCTCCCTTTAATCAATAATTTGCATAAAATTCCCTCTGCAACTCTGAATTTCGTAGAGGATATTTAGAGAAAACAAAATGAATTAATAATAAAAATGACCCTCGAACTTTCCTCTAATAGATTCATTCAAATGTAGAAAGTGAATGCATTCATTTGTGGTAGTTGATTTTCAAATTTGAATATTGATGATAAAAAAACAGTCATTTCATAATTGCATATACAATTTAAGTTTGATTTCTTTAGAGAGCCAGTCATTTCATACTTTCATCTACAATTTAATTTTGATTTCTTTTAAGAACCGATCATTTTATACTCGCATCTGTAATTTAAATTTGATTTCATTGAATTCAAATTTATATTTTATTATATGTTTTTTTTGTTTGTTTATTAGAGAGTCTTACAATAGTTATTGCAAATGCAAGTACTATTATCAATAGAGTCAATGCATGAAGAAGTGCCACAAAGTTTGAGAAAAGTGCACTTGATACCCTATAAAGTTAATAGTTATTTTGCATTATTCCATTTTAGACACCATTAATAATGCATTGAATATATATATATATATTCACTAAACATATATATTGATAGACAAACAAATATTTATCGGTTCAATTAAAAGGATGTAATGACTAAAACATAATTTGTTTCTAGTGTAACTCATAATTAGAATATGAATGTATTTAGCTTGGTTAGAAAGAAGAATTTAGAAATAATTTTGTTAAGAAAATTTAAAGAAATATAAATTATTACTTATATATTTCATTTTAATAAGATGTTATATGCAGGGTAGTTAAGTTAATTATTTTTGTAATTTTGTCCAAGATTGAAATTATATTTCAAGGGTGAGTGATAAATTGATTTTTAATAAACCTTTGCATGGTTACTGATTTACTTTACTTTACTTTATTTGTTATATTTTAGTTTTTTTATGAAAATATAATTAAAGTTGTTTTTAAATAATTTGATTTAGTAATCTAAGATTGTTATTTAGATGTAATTAGAATGTTTTTGATTAGAAAGCAACCAAAATGAGGGGGTTGACCTGAAACAACAAACACAGCCAGCATGAGAAGTGCCAGACTACTAGCACCAAACCATGAGCAACACACCCTCAACCAATCCCCTTCTTTAAAATCAAAAACAAAAAACTAGTAACCACATGCCCCAACTTTACCATGAAATTGGTAACTAGCCTATGATCAGTAACAAACCCCAACTTCACAATGAAATTGGTAACCAGCCTGTGAAGACCAGTAGCAGAAATGTTCCAAGTAATGCTAACAGTAGCATAAAACTAAGTATTAACAGTTTTACAACCAACATAGTTATAAAACACAGTAAAAAATAGGCCCTTAACGACCTACCACCAACAAATTAAGAAAAAGAACATAAAAAAAGAACAAAAGGAAAGTCACTTGGGGTTTCCCCCTTGTTTAGCAGCAGCTTCAACTAGTCCTCTGCAAGAAACTTGAAGAGCTTCCCATCGCCCTTTTCATCATCTGAAGTCTTCAAACTCTCCAGGTGCATCAGGTGAAGAGTCATAGCCACCGAGTGCATCACTTTTACGGTGAAGTCTGCAATCCTGTTGAAGCTCTCGCCAAGCTCCCTGATTTCATCCTTCATCACCTGTAGGTCATCTCTGGACCCCAAGTCCTGAATCTTGTCTTGAATTCGCTTAATATCATCCTTCACTTGATTCAAGTCAGCCTTAACATCCTCATTTCTTTCCTCCGAGACCCCATCCTTATTCCCCTTGATGTCCTTCTTAGCCCCAATTTCCTCTGGATGGCCCAAAGGCGGAGTAGCAGTAAGCGGCCGATGCAGAGTTGTCCCCTATTTAGGTAGCTATGAAGTGGTGTGACCTTAGGTTTGTGCTTTACACCCAAACTAGATTGGAAGAGTTCTCTACACCTTCATAAGATCCTATAGCAACCACCAAATACACTATCCTCCTAGAGGATTATAAGTCTTCTCGATAGAAAGTATCTTCTACTTGACTCTTGACATGAAATAGGAACCTATGTGTTGAATGGGATGGAAATGTTCCACACTATCCAATGATATCTAAATGAAGTGAATTATAACCCTTTATAATGTCTAGAAAATTAGACAACAAGTCTAGATTTTAAGCCTTCCTAGCTTGTAGCCCTAAAGATGGAGTTTTTGGGACTTAGTTTGAAAACTTCCTAAAGGACCTATCAAACAAGGATCATACCCATATACCCTTTAAATAGTTATATCAAACCCCCAAAATCATAGACTCCCAAACAGAAAGGAAAGTACGAAATGCTTACTGTTGCAATAGACCTAATTAGGCCTAGAAGGGTTGATTTCTTCTTAGAGTCTTCACTATTCAAACTCCTCATTAAAGACACCACTTGGAACGTTTAGAGGGGCCCCTTAGAGATCACAATCCACCATAATATTGAGTTTTTCCACCCTTTAAGTGCCACTACTACTTCATTCTTCTCTAGACTGCACCAAGCACATAGAGATGTTTGGGCTAGGGCTTGCAAGTAAAAATAGCAAACTCATTCCCCCTCTCCCAGGCTTATGGAATTGTAAATTACATTGACCCTACTTGCATTTCTTTGATGGGCAAGGAATTCCCATGGAGGGAAAGCAAGTTAGGGCATGATCTTTGAAAACTGCTTATTTAGGAAGGGTTTCTCTGCACCTGAGAAATATCACAAAATCTCCTCCTTCTAATCCGTACCAATCTGTACATGTACTATTTTTGGTCTGGAGTACAGGGAAAACAAGGAATTTTAATGATTTGTAAAACAAAAGTACATCATCTGTCTTTCACCCATCTAAAAGGGCTTCTTGAAGACCTTTCCCAATGAGTCCAACTATTTTTTGAAGGTTGTGAATGTTGGAAAGCATTTACAACATGATTAGCAACTTTTTGTACAAGTTGCTTAACAACATTTTCTTGCAATGTGCAACTTTTTGCATTTCTTGCAAAAGTACCCTTTTTTCTTAATAGGACCTAAGTCTAAGATCCGAAGGATCATTATTGACATAAAACATGACTAAAAATCCTAAGAAAACACCTAGACTACTCTAAACACAAAACATGACATTTGATCATAGTCAAAGCCCAAGGTTTATAAAGACACCAAGGGTGACTAGGCCTTACAAGTTGGCTTATTAACAACTATTAAAATGATCTTGATGACCCTTAGGCATGGAGGCCCTTGGGTGAATCTTTTGAAGACCCTTGAAGGATGTTTGATCTGAAGAGTGGAGGGAGGTGCTCTTGCACCAGCGATGACTCAATCTTTTGTTCTCCCATCACTTTCTTTTTTGAGAAGTCCACAGTGGGCAATTTAAAACTAGCCAAAATCTGTGTGGATTCCTGGTTTTTCTCACCTCTCTCCTTTGTCTGGGTATCTTTTCATTTATCCTTGTCTAAGCTATCGTCCTCGTTAATTTTAATTTTTTTCCCTTTCTTGTTTTCATCACTACTCCCTTTTTTCCTCCCTTCTTCCTCGTCCAAATTCCCCTCTTCATCTTCAACCTCATGGTATCTTTTCCTAACCACCTTTTGTTTAACACGGGTGTTGGAAGCAATCTTGTGGGACCTCCTCCTGCTGTCACTGTCTTCCTCTTCCTCCTTAGATTCAATATTTATTTGAACTTCTCCCACTAGGCCAAGTTTGTCTTGACGAAAATTCTTGGGCTTTTTCCTCGCGGGAGTCAGCATTTTCGAGGATGAGGTAGGTTGAGATGGGGAAGCCACAATCTCATTAGGGTTATTAGCAGGGAGGGCATTAATTTCATGAAGTGTAACAAATCTAGGAGGGCACAGAGCATGATGGAAATTGCAAAGCCGCAGGATGAGACCAGAGAATACAATAGTTCTGCTTCATTTTTTCTTTCCCCTCACATCCTCATCCGACGCTTCCAACCAATGCAGAAAAAAAAAGGGAATAGAGATTTCCTCATTATAATGAAAATGGTTTAACATAGGGAAGTGATAATTATAACAATTCCCAAACTGACCTTCTAGGGTAAGATACTTCATAAGAATCAAGCATACCTCGTTCTAAGGTTAAGGCAACTCAGCGCATTTGAAGCCACCACAAAACTGAACAGGAACCTCTGTCTTTTTGAAGAATCTTTTGACGCTCGTATCATCCCTACTCTTAGAGACCTTCTTCCACTTTTTGCCCTCCATAGATAAGCCCGCAGCTTGGGCTATCACTTCTTCGTTAATTTCGAAGGTTATACCATTAATGGTAACCTTGCATTCCTCCCAGGAATCCACAAGCTACATAGAAATAATCTCATCACTTCCCTCCGTGGCTTCCATGTAAGGATAAAATCTGCCTTCCTTCAGATATGTGATGACACACGGGTTCTTGAGAAACCCATCTTCAATGTTTGACGGTTCCATACGGACCATATCACCACCCATCTCAGCGCTATTCTCCGAAAGTAGGTCCTCTTCCTGAGGCTCCAGAGACATCACAACCAGGGATAACTTTAAGAAACCCCCTCCTAGGAAAAAGTGTAAAAGCTTGGCGAATTGTACATTAATTTAGGGGCAAAATTTTATTGATGATGGCAAATTTTTTTTCCAAATTAGGAAAATAATATAAAGGTGTAGGCGATTTTTTCCCTGCCGAATGAAAATTCCATAAAATTGTGGCGAATTATAAATTAATGTGGGGGAGAATATATAATATATGAGGTGAATTATTTTCTTGCAAAGGTAAAAAAAATATTTGTACTCGCTATTTTTATGTGTCATTTGAAAATATATTTATTTTATTGGCTAATCTATCGTTAATTATGGGAAAAATAAATATTTTATTTGGCAATTTTCAAAAGATGGGACTCGTCAATGCGTCATGTGGGCCAACGCCAACTAATATTAAATGTCTTATTTGAGACCGTTTGATTATCCTAGATCAATGGTTGAGGTTTAATTTTGGCCCAATTTCGTGAAGGAAACAAAGTTTTCCAAGAAGTCACCCGAATAATGACACGTAGCATTGTAATTAATGCAACATGCAACGAATATCACTTTTATTTGTTGCGAATATAACTGAAGACACATTGGACACATAACCTAATTAGGTATTGTTAAATGTATTATTTGAGACCATTTGATCATCCTAGATCAATGGTTGAAATTTAATTTCAGACCAAATTTTGGAAGGAAACCGACTTCTGCAGGAAGTCATTGGAATGATGACGCATATCAAGCCTTAAAAAGTGCACCATAACCATGATCGTTGATTACTACTGGTTATTTGTTGATGTGGACGGTGGATAGTGCAATTGCAACTTGTAACTTGTAACTCGAAAAGAAATAAATGCCTTGTCAGTGACATTCTTTAACTGCCATCTTTAACTCTCAATAGTACACATGCATTTATGGGAAAGATTTACATTTAGATATGAAAGATCAAGGACAGTCGATTTAAATCTCTCACACGCATAATGTATTAAGAAAGAATAATTATTAATTGCTAAGTATCCGTGATCACTACTATCAATCAAGGGGTCGGGGCTATTTAAAGAGAATCTGGTTTCTTTCTTCTTCATTTTGCTTTTGGTAGATTAAGAGTCCGAGCTGCCAGTGGTAGAAATTGTGCCTCTGGTTTTAAGGTTTAGGTTTTTAGGTCTTTAGGCTTTCGAGAATTAAAGATGGATACACCAATCCGTTTGAGTTGCACATCCCCAGATGACCAGAGGTCCTTTTTCGGCAATGTCTCGGAAGAAATCCTCACTTCCGTTTGTAGGGAGGTTGGTGGCGGCGCTTTTATAAATTATGTTGTGTTGATGTTATTGGGTCGAGAGTTCCTTGAGAATGTCGACAGATACCACATCTACGCAGACATTACATCCCAGTTTTTTGCGTCTCTCCTCGACTTGGGGGGATAGAAGGTGGATATGTTGATGTTGTTGAGGAAGGTTTTTAAAGAGAAATTCTTGAAAGACAATGTCAATGTGTTGTTTTTGCGGAATTAGGGGTGGGGATCCCTCGGCCAAGAGATATACACAAGCTGTTGGTGCCGGGTAGAAATATGGCCAGACAACCCTTTCTGTTAAACCTCAATGACGAGCAACTAACGTGACACGGGAAATTGGCACAGCTTGGAAGGGATTTTCTCCAGAAATGGTTTTACCTTGATGAATTCAACGAGTCAGACTACACATGGCTTGACGAATTCTCAGAGATTATCCTCTCTGAAAAATTCTACTCATACGAAAGGGAAGATGAAGATCCCTGATTCCCTAGTTTACCCATTCCCGTTACCCTAGTTTTTTTACAAAGGACATGCAAAGTTTCACTTTTTTTTAACCGATAAGAAGTTGCCTAGTAGGTTTTTGTTTTTACTGTACGATGTAAATTTTTGAAAAAAAATAATAATAAAAATTTTCCAAGTTCATTTCAATTTTCTTTTTATGGGTACAAAAAATGATTCTTAGACTTCTCTGTGATTACAATATTTTAATTAGTTGCTTTACCTGTGTATTAGACATTTAAGTATATGCTTAAGCGATGGAATAGTACTTCCATTTTTAAAATCTGAAGACTGAGATTCTGAATTTTTAAAATGATTAAGTTTCTTTATCAGTCCAGAGCAAGTTTCTATTTTTAATTTGCCAATGTATCATATCGATGTGTGATTATAAGATAGAAATAATTGAATTAAAATCTAAATCCGACTACACTGTAAAACTAAACATTCAATAACATTTATTAAATGTAATAACTAATAAGATGAATTTGTAATTTAAAATGATTAAGTTACACTCACACATGTCCTAGTGACATCAAATGACAAGCCAAAAGTTAATGGGACCCGCGATAGTGCGACAGTGCCAGCAACCGTTGGATGAGCACAAATCAACGGTGTGTGGTGTATTTCGAGCCGAAAGGGAAAAGAAACCCCATTTTTGCAAACCTATTCTGAAATAATGTAAATGAACTCAAAATCACAGTCATAGAATAAGTATCACTTACCTTTGCCTCAAATTAAAATGTACCAATGTAGTCGCGACTCGCCAATACAGTATTGAGTATATACAGTTGCACTCAATAGTCTGAAACTTTGCTACAATCAAATATAGAGATATCAAAATATTTTTATACTAATCCTTCTTCAGAAAATTTGGCGGGAGGTATTAGGTATACAAATATTTGGTGAAGCCCACGTAATTATAACACGTCTTTTGTTATTTCTGAGGTGATTATGGGTCGTCCAATACCTGAACGCATGATTAATAAAGTTGACTAAATTACATCGATTAGAGACACACGTCTGTAAAATGCCAGGCGAATATAGGCCGTTGATTTGGGGTCGCTTAGAAATTATAGGCAAATGTTTTAAATTTATGGGGACCAAAATTTATATTCCATTGGTGATAATGTGTAAGAAATGAAAAAATTAAATAAACCGAGGGGCGATGGGCCCGGGCTTTGGACCCAATATTAATAAATGTCGGGCGATAGGGTCAATCCAATATGTCAAAAATATTTGCCAATTTCGGGGTCGCCGACATGCGACATTCGCCAAATGGCGATTAATCACCACTAAATCTTTTGTTGATCACAACCGATCTTCCACCGCACAGTTCAACCCCAAGCCAATCCGAGTTCAGACAACCTTCGTAGCAAACCCAACTCAAGCAACCAATGTCGCAAAACACAGTTTTCCGATTAGTACTAATACTAATCAACTTAATTACAAATTGGTAATTCGACCAGCAGAAGGTACTGTTCACATAGGGAGCCATAATAAAAACTATAAAGGCCCATGAGAAAAATGATTGTGTATCTTGGAAATAAAACACCAATAAAGCCTGGCCATCTTATCAGAAGTCACAAATCTTGTGCCAATCCCCATGCGGATTTTGCTCTTAAAAGTGCCCGTACCTTCACCAAAAATGGTAATAATGACCCATCTTATCAACAAGTTACCGTAATTAAGTCTCTTTCCAATTTTACTTTTGAAATTTGAATAATCACTGCTCCTCGTGACTTTACAAGCCGTCTTTCTCCTCCAATTAGCAACATCCATGTATTTCATCATTAAGCATATTATTTCTTTCCCTCTCAACGAGCAAACAAGTGTGCTTCGTCAGCGACATTAAATTTCTCCAACACTTGCTCCCGTGCATAGATAATCTAGTGGCTGCAGCGCATTCGCCAGCGCATTTCCTTCTCTATAAATGTGTTGCAATTTAAATTCCTCCAACCTTGGGAGAAACAACCAAATATCCTGCAACAAACTAGACATGCTCCAGCTAGCCCTATAGTTCCCTTTGACCAGCTCAATCACAATTTCATTATTTTTATTTAGAATGTTAAAATATTGTTATGTTCTTTTTATATTATAATGTTTAGTTAGTGCAAATTTAGAATGCTTTATATAAATGTTCATTTATAGAGAAAAATAATTCTTAATTAGTTCTTAGTTTTATAGTTTATTTGGTTAGAAATTTATTAATTGAAATGCTAATTAGATAGTTCAAAATTATTTTCAACATTTAATTTAGAACTACATTTAATAGTTTGTAATAGTTACTCTCAAATAAGATAGTTAATAAAATTGTTCCAATTAGCATTTTATTGTAGATAATGTATTTGAGTGTATAAATAATGACACATTTTTATTTCATAAAATAATATTTAATTTTGTTATTTCTATTAAAATATTTTGTGATTTTTTTTTAACATTTGTATTTGATTAATGCAAATTTACTAATTATATATAAATGAATGCAATAGTATATTGCTACAACAAAACAAGCACAATAAATAAATTATTTCTATTTTTCCCGTCTTTTCTTTTACCCCGAAGCCGCAAGATGCCTATAAATGAAGATCACAAATATCGGAAACGAAATGATAAAATATGTAGGCATTATCGTCGGGAATTCGAATTTGATCATACACGTCCGTCGAAAGACTTTTGGAATGGTAACAAAATCGAGAGCCGATACTCCCACCGTTAATCGAATTATTCAAAATATTCACTTGGTCTTCGTCATTGGCAATGTTAACTTTAAGCAGATGCTTTCGATTGATATCGAAAGCCCGTCACATCAACAGAACCACTGATAGTTATGAAAAAATTTCATTCATTCCAGATTTACATTGTCAGAAGAATAATAGTGTTAACGACCTGCCCGGGGATGCCAAAAAATGGGGGAGCTTGGGCTTCGACAGAGGTGCAAAATTTGCTACAGGCTACTCAGCTTTGGTCCCAAAAAGCTTAGAGTCCATCATCGATTTGGAGAGAGCTAAAAATATTCCGACGGAGGAACTGTCAGCTCTCTGGAACGAGGTATGCATATTGACCTTTTTCTCCTCAATGCTAAGTCCTATAAACCCTAAGAATTCAATTCCTGTTAAAGTTGTATATGCATTTCGTTAGCAAGATTTCTAGTTTATTTAGAGGCCAAAGAGCCCATTATTGCGCGGAGGTCAAAGATTTTCATTGTTCCAACGAAGTCTAATTCAGAGGCCATTACACACTTAGGTATATATAAATATTCAGAGCTATTAAATTTCCACAATTCATTAGAATGCTATACATGTTTCTAGATTTGATTGTGTAAATTTTTTTCCCATCAACATTTCGAATCATGATGCAAAAGAGTCAAAGAAGAAAATAATGATGCAAGATTATTTTCTGCTTGCATCCTGATGATGGATCACATAGTGTGATTCGAAACGTTGATGGAAAAAAATTTACACAATCAAATCCAGAAACTTGTATAGCATATATAAATATTGTCAAATGTATAACAAAACTCATGGAATATGAAATGTATGACTTCAAATGATCAAAACAAATATCAAAACAAAAATTACAAGTGTATGGCTTAGACGCTCAGAGGAGCCTGCATCGTTCCTATAGAGACGTCTAAGGCCACTCTTAGATGATGTAGTAACCGTAATATTTTTTCAACTATGAATATGTAGAGGTTTGCAACAAGAGATATGTCTTATGTAGATTTTTATGATCACGATTCATCATTGGCCTATTACTTGCTTAGACTTATAGTTTGATGGGGTTTGGGGGCAACACCAAAATGAGATTGAGGGTAGCGCCTCTTGCGGGAGCTTGAGGGTCAAAGAGAGAGGTAGAGAGAGGGGATAGAGGAAGAGTGATAGGGAGAGAGATAGGTCTAGAGTTTAGGGTAGATAAGGTGAGTGAAATAGAGAGACAGCGAGAAGTGTTGATAGGAGCCTGCTGATTATTAAAATTTGACCAAGTCTGAAAATTTATGAAATCTTCTAAAACCCATTATTTTCATTGTAACTCATAGAAATCTAAAACCACTCTCAAACATCCTACCAACATATGCATGAAATATAACTAGTATAAGAGAAGAAAAAGACATATTGAAATGTGACTTATACTTAAATGTTATATTTTATGTATATATTCTGCTGAAGTGTATGAGACTGCCTTGGAAACAAAGATGAGTTAAATGTTATATTTCGTGTATATTCTAGGGGCATGCCACAAACCAAAAAAGCATTAAAATTTTGAGACTTTTTTTAAAAAGATTGAGTCTGGTCGAGTCCAAGTGACGGGTCTCGACGAGTTCGGCGAGTCTCACCCAGACTTGGCCAAGTTCGAGTCCGATTCCCTGGGAAGCACCAAGGGTGACCTGACTTGTGACTCACCAAGCCTATGCAAGTCTTGGTGAGTTTCAAAACTCTACATCATTTAGGATTATCAACATTGGCTTGCCAGAGCTATAGAAGCATTGAAATGGGTAGCTCTATTTCATCCGATCCCACATGGATTTGGCTTTCAACTTAACCTTATGCAATTCATTCCAGAAGACATTCTCTCATATGCTCAATGCATTTCATTCCATAAGACATTCACTCATATGCTCAATGCAATGACCACTCCATAACAAAATTGTAGATAATTGATTTGTTTGATTTGAGAAAATTTGGCTCATGTTTTTTGTAACGTCCCTTTTTCCAATGCCCTAATTTTTGCCCTAACATTACAATTCCAACTTAATACATAAAGCATATCTTTCCTACTACGGTTAAAAACATTAACTCAATCATATGATATAACTAATATCATTTATGGAGTTCCTTTGTAATGCCCCCAAATTGGGGTATTCTTGGTAAGAGCTTCAAGAGGGTGCCAATAAATTGTTTAGTCCAACTAAGCCCGAGAGCACGTAACATTCACATCATCACAACTTGCCGTTATCCCATAAGTGGAAGGAACGTCTAACTATGACTAGTTCCATCCCTTGGGGCATCGCAAAAGCGATAGGAATGTCCAACCATGACCAATTCCATTCCTTGGGGTAATCAAATCACCTCTCAGCCCACAAGAGGCAGGAGTGTCCAACTATGACCAATTCCATCCCTTGGGCTGGCGTACTTAGTTCGGAGGAGATGGCAAACCGCATCTCCCTATCTTACTTCCTCCAACTCATATCACATATGTCAGCATAATATCTTCCAAATTACCATATACATCAAGCATAATAAATGCATAGCCATATCATCTAAATAACATACTATCACATACGTTAGGCATAATTATACCCTTTCATGCATACCAGTCTTAAATCAGAATTTCTGCCATAGGCTGTTGTATATCTGAACCTGATTCCTTTATATCAGAATGCTCTCTTAGATTGATTTCCTTATATCAGATTTGTCCTTGATCGATCTTTTGATATATTAGTGAATGCTGATTGAATGATTGTTGATTTGATTATTGATGAGTGACGATTGAATGATTGTGCATTTGATGATTGATGAGTGATTATTGAATGATGCTGGTTTGATTGTTGAATTGTTTGTTTTCTTGATCCCAAGACGAAGTGATGATTGATGTGGATTTGCTGATTGTTTGTTTGATCTTGCTGATTGAATGTTTTCTTGATTTTTTGAGGGATTAATGATTGATGGACGAATGGAGGATGCATGAGTGAAGATACCCTTGAATGATTGGAATGATCTCTTTTATACTTTATCGGTGAAAGGGTCGCCACCTTTCACAAGGCTTGAGTCCCCACCCTCCATTTTTTTTACTTTGAGAGTAATAAATTATCTCCCAAATTGATCTCTCTTGGATGTCTTCCTCAAATGCACCCTTCTCCCCTTTATATCTTCCAATGTAAGGGAAAGCCACACCTCTTCATCATGTCCACCCTTTTGCAATGGTCACAGCCTTCCACAATTACTACCCTTCGAAAGAGTCACACCCCCTCATTATTTATGCCCTTCGAGAGAGTCACAACCATTCATAATTACCACCTTTTGAGAGAGTCACAGCCCTTCTTTCATTTCTACCCTTTGTGAGAGTCACAACCTATTATAATTAAAACCCTTTGAAAGAGTCACAACCCTTCATCATTGCTGCCCTTGAAAGAGTTACTTCCTTATTTTCTTCTTTCTTCTTCCATTAATCCTTCTGTAATTCCTCTGCTCCCCTCTTTCTTCCTTCCTCCATATCTCCTCTCAAATGAGCTACCCTCCCTTTAATATCTTATGTTGAGGGAGCCAGAGTTTCTTTATTGCATGCCTCTTAACCTTTCGTTAAATTTAATTAACTTGTAATTATATTATAGTATATTATTTATCTATTTATTTTTATATTTTAATTTTATTATTTTTCATTATGAAATCCCAATTTCAGAAAGAGGACATTACATTTTTGAGATGAATGATGATGCCCTCGGTGGATATTAAAAATAAGGCAAATGTAAGGAAAATAGAAATGAAATTCAACTCCTAAAAGCCTCCCACAAAAGCTATATATAGCCCTTGAGACCTCTTTGATGTAGAATTCTCTTCTGGCTTTCAGCTCCGATTTCAAAAAAGGGCAAGATAAGTTCAGTGTCCTTTGTTGGAATATATAGTCCAGCTTATATAATGTACCCTTTTAAACAGCAGGACTGAGTAAGGGACATAAAAGAAACTTAGGGATCATGGAATTTGATCACCACTAACCTCTTTTTCATGTTGTCATGCCAAGTAATGCACAATAAAAGATGTCACGCACAGGGCAATCAATTAATATTAACTTTCTTGGTCTTGCAACACTCGAGGTATAAATCTATCTCTACAATTTCACTTTGCATTCTTCTATTCATCCATTTTGGGAAGAACGGTTTGTGATGTGACGCCCGTTGAGGTTTGTAAAATACTTCTTGGCATCAATACATGCATAATCATGTGTGTATGTATAGCACAAACCCTCATAGCATGGTTGTGATAGTAGGCAGTAAGAGATACCATATATGATATTCCAAATGTGAATTCGAGCTCAACACTTGCCCCACTGGCACCAAAGAAAAATTGTGTTGTATTGCTATGCATATTAAGCACTTCGCATCTCACCGACCAACTAAGGAATAATTTCTAGTAAAAAAGATTAGATCCTAGAAACCATGTTCACTAGGAACTATTCTATGCTTGTATATAGAGTTGTCAAAAAGGGTCAGCTCAACATACAAGCTAGGTGGTTCACCATATAGCAGCTAAAATTCAAGGCTCAACACTTGCTTCCTAGTTTCCATGTAATTGAGAGTCTTGCTTTACAAGAAGTGTTAACTGATCTAGGAGGCTTTAGCAAACATAGTGTTGGTGGTATTAGCGAGACCACGCTCATGGCTTGCAGCAGTTGTTGGAGTACTTCTTGGGTTTGTGGTATACTAGATCACCTCCTGGATTCTCTAGTGAACACAAAGATCTGTATTTCCCCCCTTGGGAATGGCACACATGCTCCAGTAGCAGCACGACATACTTTGTTGAGAGATCATTTCTACGACAAACATGCCTCACCAATCAAACTTGTAGTTTCTACTAGAGCTTCAATAGGGACGACACACCTTATAGAAAGACTGCAATGCTCACTTCATAAATTTGCTCACTGCATCATCCAAAGCACGATTTTGCAATTTATAGATATAACTGTTAGCGCAATAACCAAGTCGGCACCCATGAGATTTGCAGTATGCAAAGTCACACCCTAGCTCATTAAGGATGCATCAACAATTCGTTACACTCCACAATTACTAGGGGATGAGAGACCAATCAAGGAAATAGTTCCACTTTTCAAGGAGACGGTTCAACTTCCTAGCAGCCTTTGATCTCCATGATATGAATCTTTGTAAACTATAAATACACAAGTTTGTAACATAGTTTAGACCATAGAAGCAGAAATCATGAAAAAATCACAATTAACTGCAGAAATCAGAAATTACAATGCATTAAAATTTGGAAAAAATGGGGAAACACTGTTTTACTTGTGTGATTTACCTGTGCAATTTACACTTTAATACTTGTGACAGGCAAGGATTTGAACTACTAGGGCAGTGTGGCTTGTATTTTAGGAAATTTTGTGAGTAGAGTTATAGGGAAATGACGCTGCCATAGCCTTTTCTGATTCAGCTGCATAGATTTTGGTTGAATAATTATTAATCTATAGTTTAGTATCTAGTCTTCCCTTCCTCGCATCTGCTGCGGAAGAAAGCGTGTGTAAGGAAAATACAGAAAATTACCAAATCATTTTAGGTCTCTTCAAGTGTAAGATTATCCTCATTGGTAGTAATGTAGTAGCTGTGCCACCATTTCTTTATGGATATGTAAAATGTCATAGGGGCAATTGGTGAGCTGTTCTTGATTGGAAATGCGATTTACTGCATAATATGAGCAAGTGAGTTTAATCTATTTATCTAGAGCATCAGCATCTATTTTGCTTTAAGGAGGGATATAGAAATTTAGTTGTGCCTTATATGGTGTTTGTACTTCCAAGTATTATAATACATTGAGGAAGTTGATGGTTCAGAAGTGGATTAAACACTTTGTGGGAGTTATGTGAATTGATTGACAATCTTGTCTTTTTTTTGTGCCTTGTTGCCTCAAATCATCTGTCACTACAAAGCGTCCTTTCTCATCTTTTGAAGCATTTCTAAAGTTGACATATTTAGGTTGGATTTGTTTGTCATCAGTTGAGATTGTGAAGGAATGTAGGAAAGGGGTCAGGAGTTTTAAGACTAAGCTTTTGTATTCAGTCCTTGTGTGTGTGGATATACAAAATGCAGATAAAGAGTCAAATGAGAAACTCCAATACCACAAGGATGTGTTTTGGGTTTTTTTATCACTGCAAAGTAATGTGTGCTCTGATACCATTGCTTTGGAGCCTAGGTATGCCTCGTTTGAACATGCCCAAAAATAAATTCTAACTTGTTATGGATGGAGGCCAAACAAGAGGATGATCGAGTGTAAATATCATATTAGAGTGTTTGGCTAAGAAAAATATAAGAACAAGAGATCACTATGATAGAACTGTAAGTGTAAAGTTATACTATTCAAACTTTTGTACAACGATTAGAGAGGTCAGATGCATGTTGCAAAATTTCTATATCTAGGATTATTCTTGAATTCTGTTTCTCAAAGAATAACCTTGTTACAATGTGTCTTAGCGGTTACAGGAATTGCAACCACTTGCTTTTAATCATTTACTTTCTCTGTTTTGTCATTTTCTGAAAAAATTGTGGAACAACTATATAGAAAAGGGCTGACATGGTTGGAACTGTATGGCGTAACCTTAGAGGAGTTAGAGCTTCACGGTATGAACATGTATACTTGAGATTGGAGATGGCATGGAGCACTTCTGTTGTACTGGCAGATCATCAAAGTTGAAGGTTCTCCTGGATCATATGATTTGCTGAACTTAAAAATGTTTTCTTCCAATTCAACTGGAATTGCTGCTTGCAGGGACAATTTATTTATGGATGTTAAGCCATGATTTATAGTTTTGGTTGCTTGATTTGGGTATCTCAAAAGTTTGCCAATATAGGTTTCTTTTCCAATTTAGAAAAATATAATGCAAGATTAACTTAAGTATATAATATCTTTTGTATTTTTATATGCCACATATAAAGTTGTAATAGACATTAATGTGAAATCGACTGCACATGAATTAAATTACCATATGCAGATAATTTTTATATACAATAATATATCTATATACCATATAGTATAATCATCATACAACATTAGTCTTGTTAGTACTTAATCCTTCATATAATATATATAATATAAATATACCAAACATGCATGCATATTGTCTCTCCTCTTTTTTATATTTAGTGGAATCTCATAATATTAAGTTATGGGAAATCTTTTCCCCCTGATTCCCCAACCTCTAAATCAGCTCTTGGCATCTTTGTATATTTATTCCATCCCATTGCAGCTACCTTTCCTTGTCAGGTGTAGACACTGATACGGAATTTGGTAGATACCTCGCAAGCCTAATGTAGAAGAATAATGCGTGGGAAGTTGATTCCCTCCTTGAAGCCAGATTGATTATGTTCCCTCATGTCAATGTCATACTTTGAAAATGAAGCAGGTGAACTGTTTCTCTTTTTTCCAGCATCACTCTTGTTACCAAGATGACTTTTGAAATCTCCCTCGTTTTCATTTGCGTCCTGCATCTGCTTCCTGTTTGCTGCCTAAAAGAAACACGGACAGAATTGACATCCCTCAGTCTTTTCTGTGGAATTAAAATATAAGCTAATTGCATAGAAGTGAACGGAATCTTTGGTACCTTTATTCCTTTCAATTTTTCAAGATGATAAGTGGTAGCATAACTTTAAAAAATAATGGAAAATATCCTTAGGCTTTTTTGTATATTTGTATTGCAAGGGCCTGTCAATATATTTTTCACTGATTTTTTTTGACTGACTGCAGTATCAACTAACAAGGTTTATTGCATCTGTTCATATTTACAGTATCACGTTGGAAGAGGTCATATAAGCACGGTTCTGACAAGCAAGCAGTACTATTTATTAGCACAACGTACAAGTTCCTGGTAAATATTTTGCCTTCTAACTACATGCAGAATGGTTTTCATGCTATATGCTTGTTGTTGGAACTGATCATTCTGTTTGCTGCAGCTTATATTTTGTCATTCCTCTGTGGAAGGGAGCTGGGTATACATCAATGTTTGTTCAAGGTTTGCCACATCATTATGTTTGAGATGAAAATGTCTGAATTTCTCAGCAAATTTTGTATTGATGTTAACGATGTATGCCAATACAATTTATTTTGCTATTTCCTTTCTTATCTTTTTTCTTTTCATACTTTGTATAGTAAGCAACATTTAGTAAGCAACATTTATTTCCTTTTTGGGTATAAATTTGCCCTTGATTCACATAATATCTCTATGCTGATAGAGTAGCAAGGGCTTTCAGAAATGTGAAGGAATTGCTTTGTTTTGTCTTTTTATAGAAATGCAATCTTTAAAATCTCCAAATCAAGTGTTTTGGACAAAAAGAGAAAATGGAATGGTGGGATGTAAGGTGCAAATGAGTAACTATGTTCTGGTTGTTTTCTGAAATCATTATTTTAAAAAAAAGATGCACCATTGCTTTCTACAGCAACATGGAAGCCTGAGCTGTATGTCTATGCTTGTCAATGACTAGAATATCATATCCTAATAATGAAACTGATCTATTTAAAATGAACAGCAAAAATGCCTCATATGATTTTCACTGGTCTTGAGGATTACAAGGCAAGAGGAACTCAAGCTTCCCCATATATCACTGTAACATACTATAAAGAATTTGCTGAAAGCAAAGGTTTGGTTCTTGTTCGTGGAGACATTGTTTTTACCAGCAAGCTTAGTGATGAAGAGGTATAAGTGGTTGTTAATCATTCTTTATTAGAAATATATGTACCTTTTGAGTTTGTAGCATGTTAGATATCTTTTGTGTTGAGCTCTGCTTATTTCTTTACTGCAGGCAGGCAAGCTTCTTGAAAATTTTCAGTCATTTTATTTAAACGATTCAAGATACAAATTGGTTGAGCAGTTTAACAGAGAACCCAGTGAATTTGAATTCACGGATGTCCTTAGAATGCTTGAAATGCCTCTAGGCTAGTTCTTATTCTGTTTGTACTGTTCTTGCAGAGTTGAGGTTTACACATTTTAAGCATTATAGCTTCTTCATGTGAGATGCTCACTGTGTTTTTCACCATTAAAATTCTCATGATGATTATTTGTACATACTTATTTATTGGCGACACTATCTGTTAATCCAAGTATTACTTTTCAGGCAGTTAATTTTCCATGCTTTGTGTAGGAATAAATTTCGAATACAAAAGTAATTAGTACACAATCATTTTGGTTGAATGGTAGTTAAAGTAGGTTTACCAAGTAACAACAATGTGTGGG
>MU223997.1:2575415-2622102 GCA_018584345.1 Thuja plicata
CAGGTTTTCCAGTTCTTTAGAGATGTAATCAATGAACCTCTCCGATGCCCTGGCTTCATCCAATCTACTTGCACTGACGCAACCTAACACATCATTCTCAATTCTTCCTTTCACTACCTTCTTTCCTGCTGCGTAATTCTAAACCCCAAGGTCATCTTCAGCACCTGTCCACATCTAGGAAAGGTACCTGCCTCTAGAGCCCAGCACTACCCAAAGTGTGATGGATTACTTGTCCACTTGTGAATCCTCTCACCCATGGTCAATATGAGGACAATCTGAAGTAGGGCTGTATAAACCAACTTTTTGAGGAAGCAAGGCTTCACAAAACTGATAAAGATCCATAACCAGAGATCTGACATCAAGTAGAACATGAAGATAGCTTAGGATATGATTCTTGGTCCTTTAGATTGTTGGTCTCGTGGGCATCATTAAATTTCCTTCAATTCAATTCAATTCCCACTAAATATGCCTTTAAAAATGTATACTAAACACATTACATAAGCGCCCGTCACCGAAGGCATGTATGATAACAATTGTCACCTCTTGCTGCCTTTTCATTAGTGCATAAAAAGTGACTTGTGGAAGCAGCATCTTTCACTACAACCAACTTTCAGCACCCTGCTCAATGAAATCATAACACAGCATCCTGTCATCTCACACCAATGATCGTCCTCTATAATAAACTAAATTCTAGCTGCCTCGTCTGATGTTGTGCCCATTATAGGGCTTTTGCAGCCAGGTTTAATTTTAATGGATTTTTCCCAAATTTTGGTTTAGTATGGTGAAACACCATGCAAGGTTATGGGTATTTAGCAGCAAACTTGTTCAATATATGATATTGTGCACAATTTAAAAAAAAATACTAAAAATTTAATATTTACATAAACAGCAGTCAGACAGACTGATAATCTAGGTGCACACCACCATGCAGGTAGTCCAGAAAAGTTTTGCCAAACGTCATCCTACAAAAATCCTCATTCTAAAACTAAAACGAAAGATTGAACTGTTGATCTTGCAGATCCAGCTAAATTATCATTCTTAATCTTAGTCGTTTTGTATAGCTTTTTCCAAAACCATCATAAAATGAAGTCATTGGGTATGCTTTTTGCTTATTCTTGAATAATCAGTTTAACACGACCATTTAAAGAAGTTGCGTGATAGAAATGGAAATAAATTGGGAGCTGCGAAGATTTTTTTTTTAATCTTTATATTTTCTTTTGCAGTAAAGTCTGGAAGGGACTTGATTTTCACACCTTTAAGAGCAAGGCCCCATGCAGCTGCTTAGCTTATCTAGACTAGCAACCACTGCTCAATATTTTTAGGAGTAAAATGTGGAGCTGGTGGCCCCATGCAAATTTAATTTTGCTGCTTATTTTTAAGCAGCCACTTTAATTATTTTAATTTTTTAATTGTTTATTTGGATGCAAAAATTAGTAAATTATTATTGATTTGCTTGTCAAAATTGGAAGTAAAAACTGGAGGAAAAATTTAGTAGAAAATAAAGGAGGGAAAGAATTTTATGAAGCCACTTGTCATTATTTTCAATAAGCAGTTGCTACTTATTTTCAGCCCCGCCCTTTTTCCCACACCTTATACCATGTTCCCATGCGGCTGCTTAAATGAATTTTCTGCTTAAATTTAAGCAGTAGAGTGTTCCCATGCAAAATAAAAATTATGGGAAAAGGAAAATTTAGAATCTTTTCCTATTTTTGCGGAGCACCTATTTTGTAGCAAATAAAAATAAGCTATGGGGAAAATGGGGGGGCTTAAAATAAGCAGCAACTGCTTATTGAAAATAATGACATGTGGCTTCATAAAATTCTTTCCCTGCTTTATTTTCTACTAAATTTTCCCTCCAAATTTTACTTCCAAATTTTACAAACAAAATCAATAATATTTTGTTAATTTGTGCATCTAAATAAACAATTAAAAATTTATATTAGAATAATTATAGTGGCTGCTTAAAAATAAGCAGCAAATTGAATTTGCATGGTGGCATGGGGCCACCAGCTCCACATTTTTCTCCTAAAAATATTGAGCGGTGGCTGCTAGCTTAAATAAGCTAAGCAGCTGCATGGGGCCTTGCTCTTATTTTTATTTGCTAAAAAATAGGTGCTCCACAAAAATAGGAAAAGATTCTAAATTTTCCTTTTCTCACAATTTTTGTTTTGCATGGGAACACTCTATTGCTTAAATTTAAGCAGAAAATTCATTTAAGGAGCCGCATGGGGATATGGTATAATTTTCAGGATCTCTTGCATTGATTCTATACTAATTGCAAACTGTGTAGATTTTTCCCTATGATAATTCAACTCTGGTCTAGATATTGAGACTAATTTAATCATAGAGATTGGTTCATTCATCGTAAGCAATTAAAGATCGGTAAGTAACCCAAAATAACTAGTCAGCTTGATTACAGAGTAAAATTTTTATTAATTCTTCATACATGAGGAGCCCCTTTGACATCATGGAATTTTTATATAGACGAGGTAGTAGTATGCAATTGAATGCCTTCCATAGGAACATTGTTGTATTTTTATCGTTTTCTATTAGATTTGAGCCTCAAAGAACATAAATGTGAAAATAAGAGCAGATTGGTTGGATTTATAAAATTTGAATTACGGGTCTTAAGAATGCTAGGATTGGACTGAAAGGACCTATGTTGAAGTTGTGGAAGTTTGGTAAGAACCTCCTCTCTAGCTGTAGTTGAGCAAAATTATATCACTCATCTTAACTTATTAAAGTCTTGATAAAAAAATTTAATTATATATATATTTTATTGGTAAATTTGGGATATTGTGGCCAAATGTGTTTGGGGGACATAATTAGTCTTCTTATTTAAGAAAATGGCCAAATTCTAATAGGTTTTTACTCCTGAGATTTTATTTGACCTAGGCTTAATTGGAGACACATGTTGGACTCTTGAGTTTGTATAACACAAGTTTTTAAGACATTATTTATTGAGCCATATTTCTAAATTGAGATTTGAACTTAATCTTAGTAGTTGTTTTTCTTTATTACAATTGAAAATAAAGAAAAGAAAATGGCCAAATTCTAATAGGTTTTTACTCCTGAGATTTTATTTGACCTAGGCTTAATTGGAGACACATGTTGGACTCTTGAGTTTGTATAACACAAGTTTTTAAGGCATTATTTATTGAGCCATAGTTCTAAATTGAGATTTGAACTTAATCTTAGTAGTTGTTTTTCTTTATTACAATTGAAAATAAAGAATTGGAACATTTCAATATAATTATGATGGATGTTATGTCAAATTTTGTTGAGCTTTGCGAAGTGGTGTTGCCTTGTTAAGTAAACCTAATTAGTTCGACTTTGACAACTATGGTCAGATTGTTGAGTTTTACAATGTTTTGTATTTGTTTAAATAAAATTTTCCTATGTTTTGGAATGTATAGATTGGATGAAGCTAATGCACATGATTACGCTTCTACATTGATTCACAAAAAGTAGAGCTATAAGATACTAACAAATGAAAGTAACTTGTATGGATGATATGAAGTATTATACTCTAAATTTTAGAATTCAACGAGCTAGATATATGTCAGGCATTTGATGCAAGTTGTACTCAAACTAATAACTAAGTGTTGTATAGCTAAGTGTTGTTTTAGTGTTTGTAATGCCTTTTATTTCTAGGATTTCTCTTGTAGTACATAGATATTTGAGTTAGGCTCTTGAGATTGCATTAAAAATCAGATTTGGTCATAACCTTATTCACAAGCACTCCATCTTAGACCGAATTCCTAGAAAATAACAAAGAATCATTAGTTACCTACTAGCATGTAAGCAATACAATAATGATGTAAATGTATTACACAAGAATAACTTTCCCTGCAAAATAGCAATAGACCATAAGCAATGCAATAATGATATAAATATCGCACAAGAATGACTTGGCCCCACTTGATCTATAATAGTAATAATAACAACCAACCCTTACAAAGGAGAGTGAATTCATATATTGTGAACCATACCTAGTACACAAACCCTTCATCGTTGTCATGAATCTCATGCAAAGCTCATGTCCTGTGGCTGGATTGATGTTAAGTAAACTTGATTAGTAGCGACTTTGACAACTTTGGTCACATTGTTGAGGTTTATAATATCTTGTATTTGTTCAAATGATTCTTTCATGTGTTTTGCGAATGTGTAGATTGAATGAATCCAATGCACATGATTAAGCTTATAGATTGGTTTACAAAAAGTAGAGCTTTAAGATTCTAACAAATGAAAGAAATTCTATAGCTTATATGAAGTAAAACTTATACTCTATAGATTTTGCATTCTAACTAGGTACATATCTATTGAGCATTTCGTACAAGTTACACTCAAGCTAATAACCAAGTTTTGTTTGTGTTGCAATGTCTTTTATTTGTAGAGTTTCTCCTAGAGTACATAGAGAGTTGAGTTAGACTCTTGAGAACACATTAAGAATTAGATTCAGTTATAACCTTATTCACAAGCACTTCATCTATGCACAAATCCTAGAAAATAACAAAGAATCCCTACTTACATACTAGCATGTAAGCAATACTATAATGGTGTAAATGTATTATACAAGAATGACTTCCCCTACAAAACAACAAAGAATTGTTAGTTACATACCAACCCATAAGCAATGCATTAATGATATAAAATGTCACACAAGAATGACTTGACCATGCTCGATCTATTATAGAAACAGTAACAACAATTAATCGGTACAAAGGACGGTTAATTCATATATTTGAAACCATAATTAGTACACAAACCATTCATTGTTGCCATGAATCTCATGCAAAGCTCATGTCCCATGGACTAATGATTGTCTTATTAACTCTACTTAGTCTTTCCTTCTCTAGATTTGTTAGCTTCTCCTAATTGAATGTTAGACTTGGATACTTTTGTTATTGAAGTTTTTGTGGTCAATTTTTTTGCTTGAATTGAATTGGTTGTAGATCATACAAATAGGTCGGCCAAACATGTAGCCACATAGGAAAATGAGTCATAAGCACTGTCGATCAAGGAAATCCAATCGACAATTCAAACATTGAACGATTCAAGAACATGAGGAACACATTCTAAATACAGCCAAAGAATCCAACATAACTTTGGGCGCGATACTTTAAATGAGTTGCGATCGTAGGAAAAGATTCCTTATAATCTCTAGAACACAAATCTATGACCGAAACCATCAAGGATTTGGAGAACTTGACCGCAACAGGAAACACAACAACCGGTGACCAAAAACATAAAAACTCAAATGTTTTTTTTGGTTGATGCAAGATTGCAATGAACCCAAGATGCTCCTGCATCAGACACCTGAGGTTATTTGAAAAGTGAGCCTCTCACTTTTCTATGATGAAGGAAAACCAAATCAGTTTAACTCCACCTGATAAATCCATGAAGAATCCTCAACTGGTATGTTCTTCCACTTAACAAGATATTCCTCATATTGCTTTCCTCTAGTGCTCCGACCAATTTTGGTATCCAAGATCTGTTCAACCTCCTCCCTCTCATTCTTAGGATACATTAATTCACTCGCTGATCCATCTCCCTCACTGCTATTAGATTCATGATATTCATACAAGTCTTCTATGTTGAATATACTTGATATGTCCATGTCCTCTGGTAACTCAACTTCATAAGCATTCCCTGAATCAAACTTTCTCAAAATCTGACAAGGTCCAAACTTCTTCGTCTTCAATTTACTATAGGTACCAACTGGAAATCTACCTTTTCTTAGAAAAACCATCACTTCATCACCAAATTCAAACTCCTTATGTTTCCTCTTTCTATCAACTCTCTCCTTATACTTATCATTCATGCCCTCCAAATGTGTCTTAACTCTATCTTGCAAATCCTTCATATGATCAGTAAATTATTCTGCTTCAACACTCCTATTTTATTCAACACTGATATCTCTCAATTCTGTTACTAGGCGTTCTCCCAGTACTCCTATTCACTGCATTATTATAAGGAAACTCAGCTTGTGCCAAAACCAAATCCCAATTACCTACTTTTTCACCAACCAAACATCTTAGTAGATTACCCAAACTTCTATTAACAAATTTAGTCTGTCCATTAGTATATGGGTGAAATGTAGAACTAAACTTCAATTTTGTGTTAAACTTCCTCCAAGTGTCCTCCAAAAATATCCAAGAAACTTAGTATCCCTATATGAAACAATGCTCTTAGGCAACCCATTCAATTTGAAAATGTCCTTGAGAAACAAATCATCTATATGTACTGCATCTGATGTCTTTTTACATGGAATGAAATGAGCTATCTTTGAAAACCTATCAACCACAACAAACACTGAATTATTACCTCTTTGAGTTGTTGGAAAACCAAGCACAAAATCCATGCTAATCTCCTCCCAAGGCTTCTCTGGAGTAGGTAATGGTATATACAATCCAATATTATGACTATTCCCTTTAGAAACTTGACAAATCCTGCACTTTTGAATGAAATTCCTAACACCCTTATAAATCTGTGGCCAATAATAGCGCTCCTTGATAACTGCCACTATCTTATCAATCCGAAAGTGTCCAGCTAATCCTCCACAATGTTTCTCCTTAATCAAACTCTCCCTCATAGATCCTCTTGGTATACACAACCAAACTCCTTTGAACAACAATCCATCATGTACGAAATAATCTAACAAAGAACTCCTATCAGTAACCAAAGGTTCCTTACAATCTTTCAAAGGTTCAGCAAAATCAAGATCATCCTTATACAAAGTCTTCAACTCATCAAATCCAAGCACTGCCACCTTGTTAGGGTCTATTTGAGTCGCCATGGTAAAAGTGTCCTTGACCCTTTTGGTATATTTAAATCTTGCCCGGTTTCCTCCTTTTCAAAAAAAGTTCATGTTAAAAGAGTCTTTCAATGTCGTCTTTGCCTTTGAGTTAATCGCCTCAAAGTTTCATGAACCCATCTTGTCAAAGTCGTCTCTTCTTGGCTAAGTGTTAGTAGTTATTGGTTCTTCATGAACCACTTTGAACCTCTTCAAACCTCGGTTCGAAGTAGTTCAAAGTAGTTCAATCAAATATTTTGGTCTAACATCGGTGATTGCAGGGGGGACCCGTGCTACGTCATGCCGCAGAAGTGAACCACTTTGAACCTCGGTTCGAAGTAGTTCAAAGAAGTTCAAAGGAAGATTCAACAGACTCAAAGATTGGTGTGATAGATGAGGTGAAAGTTGACGTGACATGTCAGGGCAATAATTATCAGAATGATGGTACGATTAGTTTTGAAGGGATGGTAGCCACGGGGGAATTTTGAGCTGGCAATATGAGTTAAGGCAGACGTTATTTTAGCACGAGTGAAGTAGTGGCATTAAATGGAAAGTAATGATGACTTAAGTGGTTTGATTAAACAAAGCAATCACTATACGTCACATCGCCAGATTCACTCCACGCAAGCCTACATGCCGCATTTAATATTCATCTCTTCGGTTATATTTCAGCAGGGTGAGCATTCTTTAAATTCTGTCCTTCAACTTATTTCTTTTCAGAGCTAGGTTGTGGAGTCTCAGCTGTGAAAGACAAAGGTTTTTGTTTTCCTGAGTCGACAAAGTACAGGTAAATGTTGAAAAGCCTCCTTTTGCTTCCTATTTTCTGCGTGGTAGTGTGTTTTAAAGGGATTGCAATTCTTTATTTGTTTTGGGAAAGGAAAATGAGGTAGAGGGGATGATAGAAAATTTGAAAGTTTCTGTAGAAAAAACACATACTCTAGAGCTCTTATCTAGCGGCTTGCTTCAAGCCACTGCTTTCCCTCCAGATGTGATAAGTCCAGAGTTAGTTCAGCAGTGCATAAACCACTATGACATCAAGTCTAAGAGTGCGTTAGATAATGAAGGAAGAAGTCTTTTGACTATAAACAAAGTGACAATAATGTCAGTTTTCAAGCTTCCTAATGAGGCTTTTTCCAGCTTTACCCCAACCCAGTCACTTGCTCAATTTTGGGAAGGAAGCGTAGTAATATTGCCCGTAAGTGGACTAAGTCAAACTACAAGGGAGGATCCAGATTCATGATATAATGGTTTTGTTAGACATAGTGAAAGGGTCAGAGAAAGTACTCCTTTTCGAGGACTAGATGTACTATTTCATAGAGATTGTTTTGGAAGGAAAACAAAGTCTAGATTGGGCTGAAATGATTGCAAGTTCACTCAGAGACCATCTCAAACAGGCACAGGCGATACAAAAGGAATTTTACATGTCCTCGTACTTGATATATTGTCTTGCATGTACTCAAGATCTTGTCGGGATTCCCCACAAACCATGGAGCGAAGACATAAGCATTTTTGAATATTGCCCCTTGTTGAGGAAAGACAGAGTCCTAGAGGACTGCATAAGAGTTCATGATGTATTCCTCAGAAAATTGTGTTGCCAGCTAGCCGGAACCTCAACTCAGAGGATTTCTCTAGAAGCACAGAAACTGGTTCAGCGTTTCGGTAGTTTCTATTTTCAGTTTCCGTGGTTCACCTATGTGAGAGTTGGGGGTTTCGATGAAGAACCCCTTAAATTGCCAAGGTTCAGCTTTGACTGCTTCATTTTAGCGGAAGTTTGCAGACAAATGTTCATAGTGATAAAACATAATCTTCCAGAGGAGAAATGGGATTCTATGTTCCCAATTAAAATTGGAAATATGACATGCAAGAATATAATCGACGCCTCAGTGATGGGCAACAATTTGGCGGGTTTTCACATGCATTTTTATGAACCAAGGAGAGGGTTTGACAACAAAGGATTCGCAAGGAAGGCTTTCAACTTGAGTATCTAGTCTAAATTGAACCCACATATTGAAGATTTGTGGGAAGATATCGGAGATGAAGAGGCAATTAAAAAGAGGGATCACTCCAGATCAAAAACTTGCAGTTGAAGCTTAACGTAGCTGGCGCAAACGAAGATAATTCTGAAATCATTGAACCTGGCTTTGATGGTTCAAGCGCAGAGGCTTTGTCGAAAGTAGACTGGAAAAGGGAAGAAGATGAGGACATAAAATTAAGGGCTAGGTTCATTTTAGCCTACACAGACGTCTGGTTAAAAAAGAGAAAACAAGACAGGATGAAGATTACGTCTCCTAAGAAATCTAATGCAAGTTCCATCTCAGTTGAAGTGTTGCGTGATCCCTCTAACGTATCCCTCTTGATCACTCATGTAGGTAATATTCCTCCATCTAAAAATAAATTAACCTCTAGTGGACATCCTAACGCACCCTGGACAAGGTTGAGAACCAGGTCTGAAGATCGAACACAAATGGCTTCTCTAGATTCCAACTATATTGATATTGACGTCAATGATGAAGACATCTCTTTCTCATCGAAACATGTTAATAAAGACCAGGAGACATTTACTGATAAGCTTGAATTTCAACAGGAGGACACAACACCTGCCAAGACAGCTGATAATAGGTTGGTTTCTAGTACAATTCCCCCTTGGATGACAGATTCAGTGAATAGAAAATGCAGCTTTAAACCTGTCTCCTTACCGGTCAAAGAGATAGTTACCAAGTATGTTGTCCGTGCCCCAAAGGCAAAAAGGGTTAAAAGTAATGCGAGGCTAACTACATATCCAACTACAGGGAAGGTAACCGCCGAGATTGTAACTTTCAAGCAAAAGGAAGGGGTTCATGAACCTGCGATAGAAGATTTTTAGGTTACAAAGATGGAGTTTGACGTACTGAACAAGGATACCCGGGACCACTTGTTCAAATTTTCAGCAGACCACATGCTCAACCAATCTCAAAAATATGGCAAGGAAAAATGCAAACTCAAACAACTCATAGTTACAATGGCTGAGTGCCTGAGCTCACTCAATGATGTTGGGGCACTACCTCTAGCTCAATCCCTGCAAGACTTTGATCCCAATTCAGTGGATAGTAAGCAATTATTGAAGCAGATGCAGTAGGGCAGAGCCTTGATGGGAGCAATGAAAAATTGGGTCAGCGGTGTGATTCTGGAAGGGAAAAGTTCATTCAGGAGTTCATTGCCACCTATGCAGAAGGAGAGGCGCTGATTGGGAAAGTTCAGACTTTAATTACAGGATGGGAGTCAGACGAAGAAAAGTGAAAAACCATCGTATCTCAGGTTATTGAGATAGAGGAATACAGAGTGATGAAATTCCTATCAAAAAATTCGATGAAGATGGTAGATGCTTGCATGCTATTCATATTGAAGAAGAATTTGAGCTGGAAAGGTACTTTGTTCAGAACAACGATATCGAGCATGCATGCCATTAAAAGAGAAATCAAAGAAATGCACACTAATGCATTAAATGATATCAAAGTGGTGAATCTGTTAGGTATCCTTCAGTTTGAAGAAGGAAAGACGAATGGAGATACCATGATCGAGAGCTTTGAGAATGCTATGAATAGTATCCTGGAAAAAGAAGAACCAATGACCCAGGATTTCACCAAGATAGACAACGTAGAATCCATGCTATACCTGAATAGAGGACAGTTACCCAGACAATTAGAGAAGATTCATGAGCTTAAGTGGGAAAACAGTGCATGCATAGCTAAGCTGACTGGTCTGAATAGTTTACATTCTCATCCAATCCAGGAGCTAGTGAGCACATTCAGGAGTTGGGATCTAGTTCGGGAAGCCACGTCTGAGGACAAGTAGCTGAAATTGTGCAAGTCTTTTTATGTTTTAAGTTATTTTCAGTTATGGGACAACTGTCTTTAAACTGCTACTCTTTTTAGTTACTGGTTTGTAACCGTTCCTTTTCAGTTGATCCGAGAGGCCAAGTTTTAAGGGAGGCCTCCCGAAATCACAAAACTATATATGCTGGGGCATAAGACTTTCAGAGGGTTAGATTTTTTGGATTTAGTCTTAGTTTAGCAGCTTTTTCAGTATTGTTTTAAAGCTTTATATTTTTGAAAGAATTGAATGGGAAGATACAGTAATCTGCATTTGTCTTATAATTTGTTGTACAAGCATAATACTTTAATGCAAAGCTTGGTTTGAATATATGTGTTTGAACTTATGGTATATTGATTACTTTGTGAATTAATATATTTCTTGCTCTGTATTATTTGTAAACGTGTGGCAATCATCCATCTTTCCATATAATTCTTGTTTCTAAGTTTTGTAAGAGATTACTTTTAAGATAGCTGAAGGAACTGTGCTTTCCTTTAGATTTTCCATTCTATGTTTGAAATTCCTGAAAAATACCTCGATACCTAAGATTATCCAAGAGATCCTTATGTGCTTTCAGGTTAAAAGTACATGCGTTAGTGTTTAGTTTGGAAATTCATTTGATATTTCTAAGAGGGAGTTGTACCTTTCCTAATTCAGAGAGAAACAATTATTCCATGCTTACTCAACTGTTGTAGGATTATTTGTCTTCAAAAGGGCATAAAGTCAATATAGAATTTGATTGAGGTAGAGACAAATCTGTTCGCCAACAAATTTTTGGCAATTCCGCTGGGGAGATTTAAGAAGATCAGTATGCAATTGTATTTTGTTGAATGAATAAGTCATGGTATTGCCTGCTATTGTAATACCAGGTCAAGAAGAAGTTCCTCCGGTTCTGCAACCAGAATTATATTTCTTAGACACTCAAGAACACATCATCACCAATCTCAATGCTTTTGCTTGGAAGTTAAGGATGATTAATCAACAATATCAACACGTTCGTTTGGTCATAGAAGAAGAAGAGATCGGGGAGTGGCTGAGAGGATTCCCTATCGCTCAAGAAGCTGCTATCGTTGATCGGGTAGCTCAGGCTCCTTAGAAGAAGCTGAGATTTAGTTTAGATACCAAGCTGGGTGAGAAAATATATACAAGAGGTGACCGAAACAAAGGTTTGATTGATGCAAATTTTGAAGCTTTAAAAAATTTGAGATTCTTCCCTGATTTTAATACTCCTAAGAAGAGGAAAACCCAAACCTACAGTAGACCTTCCTCACCCCCTGCTAGCCCCATTGTATCACCAATTGTTCAAGCTGTTATCCCTCTAGGTATTGTGATACCCTCAGTTTTCAATACCCAACCTCTAAATTTTTCAGTATCCACACATGGCCGCAAACCAACTGTGGGGTCAAAACATAGGCCCTTTGAACCTAGGGGCCAATGCTCCCGCCGCTCTTCCCAAGGGGCAAACCAAGTTTTACTCAAGTTCAATGGAGATGGTAAGACAACTACTGAAGATCATCTTAGTGATTTTCACACAACGTGTGGCATTATCAGTGTTCCTACTCAAGAGATTGCGGTTAGGCTTTTCATGAGAACCTTAACCGATGCCACAACTGATTGGTTTAATCATTTGCCTCATGGCTCAATTACTAGTTGGAATGATATGAAGGACGCTTTTGAAGCAGGGTTCAAAATTCCTGATAATGAAATTTCATTGTTGCTTCAGTTAAGCCAACTTAAAAAAGAGATAGATGAACCTATGCGGTAATTCGTAGCCAATTTCAATAGGATATTGCAAAGAATTCCCACGAATTTCGCCCCTAGTGATGAAAATAAGAAGATTTTCTTTCTCAATGCAGTTCCCCCTGATATAATTTTTCACTTGCTGAAAGATGGAATTTGAACGCGACACAAAGACAAGCTATTTAGCTTGAAGATACGTTTATCATGATAGGAAAATGGAAGAGAGAAGTCCAATCCTCAGACACTTCTTCCTCTGCTCCAACAGATCCTCTGATGCAGAGGTTGATAAATGACATGGAAATGCTTAAAAGGAAACACAATAGGACCAGTTCCCTGTATCAATCCCCATACCAAGATGTCAACTGTAAGAAATTTGGCTCATCTCATGGGAAGACTCCTCTCCCAACAAGTTCATAGCCTAGGCTACATATTGAACCGACACCTAAAGAAGCCATGTGTTCGTTTCATTTGACGATTGATCACAATGGAGAAACATGCTCGGATTGGCTGAGGTGTATTCAGATAAATGCAACTAAAGACACCATTGGGATAGAAGAATATCAAGAAGAAAAGACTCCTTCTGACATCGGGCATTCAAGATCTTTCTATCTAGAATACGAGTATGACTCTGACAGAGGCAGAAATGTATTGGCGACTCTACAAGATCCTTCATGTGCGTTCCTTACAAGAAATCAAAGGAACCGGAAGTTCTCTCCTAGCAATAGTACATCTGATGCTTATCCAAAAGGTAAAGAAACTGGAAGTGGTGATGCCTCATCAAGTTCAAGAAGCCCAGGAATCAAAATCCTAAAAAAAGGTAACACACCCCCTCCTGCTTTCAATTTTGTCAAATTTTGCAAAACAACCTCTATTTCCATCTCCTCGGCCAAATATTTAAGAATGAACCCAAAGGAGCTTGACAAATTGGTTAGGTATGTGAAAGGAGAATCTAGCCCAAATACCCAATCGAATAAACCCCTGATAGGAGAAACAACCACAGTCGAAGAACCTCCCATCTTTGTATCCGAAGATACCCCATAGACACCTGAAGATTTCCCTTATGTTAATGCTGTAGAAAATGAAATAAAAGAGAAGAAGCCAAATCCTTTCTACATCTCTTTACTGTTGAATGGGCAGAAACTTAGCAATTGTATTATCGACTTCGATGCCTCTGACAATATAATGCCTGTCCCATTTGCTAAAGCCCTTGGTCTTACCTTAACCAAGATGTTTGGTTGTTGTTATTCTATGGATGGGAAACAAGTGCCTTTGGTGGGTCAAGTCAAAGATGCACAAGCTGTCCTTGCTGCATGCCCAAATAAGCGCTTGAAATTGACAATCCTAGTGGTAGATATTCCAGCCAGCTACAATATGTTTCTTAGTAGAACCTTCTGCAAAGTTATGGGGGGCGATATAACGATGGATTGGTCTGAAGTAGTCATCCCAGTGGGTAAGAAGAAAATAAAGCTTGAATCCGAACCCAAAAACAAGTCTATAGTAGTTCCTTCAAACAATCCCAAAGCTCAGATCATTTTTGAAGAATGTCACTTCGGTAATTATGTGGGCTTGTCCGATAGTGAACCCGAACTTGTTGTTGATAGTTCAAAAGAAGAAGATTTGTGGAGAATGGAGTTTGATGGTAGCTGTTCAAACTCAGGATCGAGAGCTGGAGTAGTGCTAATCCCTCCCGCTAGAGAGTGTGTTAGAGCCTTTTCTTGCTGAATCAAAACAAATTAATACTTAACTAACTCTATACTCCCAACTCCTGATTCAAGCAAGATAAAGTCTAATTGATGAGGATTAATTCCTCCTTGTTCTTCGAGCTCCACATCACTCAGGTAGGTATTGCCTAATCTGCACACACATGACTTCTTTGTGACAAACACTAGCTTGCAGATATATAACTGTGGAATAGTTTTCAAAACTTTAGGTAACAACTACCTCAATGTTTTATCAAGTTTTTATGCAATATTTTGGTTTCATAGAGTAAGTCTGAAAACTAGAGCAATCCTCACTTATGACAATATGAAAAGGAAATTATTTTTAGTTTATGTGTTGATGTATGGAATTCTGAAATATCCCAAATCTTGCATAGACCAGTGCCTTATCCAATGGGCAACAGAGTCAAAGATACCATTTCAAAGAGATTATGAACAAAGGAAAACAACACAGTCTGATATGTCTATATGCCTTACATATGACAAACCTTATCAATCAAGTTCTACTTATGCATCCACCTGTGCATTTCAAATATGCAATTCTCTATTCAAAGCATTTAGCCCTCCCCTAGAAGATACCTTGGAATAAACAATACATAACCAACATTCAATGGAAAGACAAGATTGACAATACCCTTGATATTCCAACTCATACAAATCTTAAGTCACACTTATTCCTTGAATAACTCTATTGCTAATAAAAAACTGACAAAACTAAAACACTCTTGATGCCCTAGTTTATATGATTTTAGAAGCAAAATGGAGACAACTTGATATCATAAACAACAATGCCGAGATTCATTCATAAACAACTGTTACAATGTGTTTTTCCTAGAAACAACAGGGAAATCAGAACACTCTTTATGCATTAGAAACGAGAAATATATTACAAAAATCCAATGCTTGGAACCTACTCTGAAACTTTTGCAGAGAGCCAGAACATAGTCTAAAACCTCTCCCAAAATAGAGCAGAAGACAGGAACCTCTAAAACTGATAAAAGAGAGAATAAATAGAAGTAGAAGAATCCCTAGGAATCATGCTTGGTTCACACCTGTCCCTCTTTCTCCAAAGAAATCTGATTTTACTTGCCATCGGTGATTGCCTTTTGAAAAATCTGATATCATTTGCCTTTTCAACCTTTGACTTCATTCTCTAAGAAAATATGATCTTTCCCAGCATCTGTCTTTTCTTGCAAGCAACCCTTCAACAAATCTGATCATATTTTGCAAAAATCTTATTTCATTTTGAAAATATTCCTCCGCAAATGCTTCTCTTTGCAAACATCTGACTTCATTTATCTGTTCCAAGTCTTCTTTTATCCTTTGAAAATCTTCTTTATTCTACCACTGAGAAGCCTTCCAAATCTGATTACTTTCTGAGAAATATTTGATTTCAAAATCTGATATCATTCTTGTTTGCAAATCTGATTTTACAATCTCTGAGAAATCTTCCATGAATTCTTCATTTTCAAGTTTTTGAAATAAAAATATTTGCACCAGACTATGGAAAAGATAATGCCCTAATCCTTTAATATTATTTTAACCTCTGCAATTTGTCTCATTCTCAAATTTGATTTAAATCCCCTTTTAATACTTTGCACATACAATGATATTTAAATTCATTTATCCTTTTGAAATCCTGTGCATTTTATCCCTTTGAAATTCTCCTTTTTATGCAGATTTTGCCCAGAACTCACCAGAATTTGACACTTGTCACCTTCTGATTAATTTCCCTTAACTAGTTGTGAACTCACCTCTAACCATAGTTTGCTTTAGAGACTTGGAGACTACTTAGTCTCCAAGTCTCTAAGAGATCTCCTTGACCATGGTTTCCTTCTCAGACTTGGAGACAACCTTTAGTCTCTAAGTCTCTATAAGCCTTAACTTGACCACACCTTGACCGCGCTCTAATCATAGTTATCTCTGCACAATGTAGTCTCCAAGTCTCTATAAGAATTTCTTAACTCTAGGTTTACTTGGAGACTTAACATAGGCCCTTGGATCTGATTTTGATCTGATGGTAGTGTCTTTGTCTCGATAGGAAAGGCACTTAGCATTTTTCTCTTGGAGACTTCGCGACCCGGTTAACTAGCCTCCAGTAGCCGAATCTCTGATGTTATCTCTTAACCGTGGCATTCTTTCCTGACTGCGTGACTGCACAGTCACATGATCTCGGATGCCCTGGCGGTTAGCTGGAATCACTTCACGACTGCACGTACGGTCAGTCTAGCAGTTAGTCACTAAGTCTCGAAGGTTATCTCCTCTGGTGGTTAACTCTTTGCAACTGCGCGACCGTCCGCCACATGTACCTTCATCTCAGTCACCAACTACGCCACCTGTCTGCAAAATTTACTCTCTGTCATCTAAGCACGCTTCCCAATGCACCATTTTCCCTCCTACACGTGCACGTGAAGAGAGCCTCCTTTGCTTCACATTTCAATATGTTTGCCTTCTTTCTTATAAAGATCTCAAATGTTTCCTACTGCACCAATGTGGAACTAATATCTTCAAAGTTTTTAAAGCATTTTACCTTTTTGCACCCAAAATATGGGGGCCACCTGCAGATTGAATCCTCCAGCCAAGGGGCCTGCCAAGAAGCCTCTTAGATCTTTACTTATTATACTAAGTAAGCGCTAGAGTATATAAACATTAAAAAACAACCATCCCCTATGCATGTGGGATATATGCATTTTCTCATTTTCAAGTTTTCTAAGCTTGTGCAGACTATCAATGGCTTACATCTGCATTTGTATTAGCTTGGGGCTTTACAAATTAATCTTCTTTTATGCACAACATCTTTGGAATTGCATTTTGTTTGGAATTCTAACTTTCAGCGCAAACTTCCCCTCAAACGATCACGTAGGGTGTCTTCATTGTTTGACATTTACCATATATAATAGTTTATAACAACTTTCCCTATTGGCGCAAGCTGCTTGGCCTCTTTCCCCTTTTTATTGTCTGCGTAAACCATATGAAATGAAGATTTCATTGGCATTCCTTCAATGCGCAGAGTTTCTGGCTGTCCCTTTCAGCATAGCCTTCCATGTCTTGCGCAAATTCTCCCTTTGGTTTCATGCGATGATTGTGTATTGTGTATTTGTTTAAGTTTTTTAATGTTTGCACAAGTCTTGGATTTTAACACAGCCTCTCGAATGCTGCATGACTTCTCATTCATACTTACAATTGCCAATTACATTTGGCAATTGAAATGTCTTTTAATGCGTGGCATCTTGGTTTTTTAAATATTTCGCAGGGTATCCAGACATACCTTACATTTACTTGCGCAGCCTATGCATTCAATTTTAAAACAAACTTGACTATCCATCCTTTGCGCAAGCTACTAATCCCACAGGCTGCGCAGCCTTTTGAAAACTCCACCTCAGTCTCTATGCTACGTGTGGGCTATTGCTTTCTGTTTGCATTTGCTAAAAGTTTTAAAAACAACATACACTTTGCGTTGGCTGCCTCTTATGTGCCCTGCGCAAGCCTTAGTCCTTGATTTATTGTGCAAGCTATGCAAATTGCATTTGCAAAAAAATCTACGGTCTCCAAAGTTAGTGCAGACCACTGGGATGATATTTGTGAATTGCGAATATATTAAAATTTAACTTCCCCCAAAGTCCTCCCTCATTCACGCTGAATCCTCCTGACTTGTTGCGCAGGGTACTGTAACTCAAATACAAATATATTTGAAGTTTTAACTTCTTCCATTTACTACGCAATCTTTCTTTGTATTTAATATTTGCATTTGCATGTTTTAGATATTTTAAAATGCCCTCCTTTGCTGTTTGTCAGGAATCCCTCATGCTGCGCATAGGATCCATGGGGCTCATCTGCAAATTGCATTTTGTAATGACCATGTTTTAATGTTGTGTGGACTTTGCTTGGCCACTTGCCAAGTGCATTTTCTTAAAATTTTTTAGATTTTTTTAATCATCCTAGTGTGGGACCTCCTCTTTGCATTAATTCATTGCTTGAATTGTATTGAAAATGTATCTTTGTGTCATTCATTATTCCCTTCATGCGTGAGCTCCAAGAAATTTGCTTACAAAATTTACCAAGATATGCTTTAATGACTTTTTAAATTCCACACTTTGCATTCCTCTTTGTCCTCTGTCAGAAATTTCATGTGCTTCAGATATGCTTCCCCATTGTAAGTATACAACATATCACAATCAAACCACAAAGCATTAAATCGACAGACCTTAAAATCACTCTTATAACTTCTGCAAAGTGATCTCATTTATAGCAACTGGCCTCAAAAACTGACTAGAAGACCCTTTGCAAGTATGAGGAATGGAAAACATACTCTTCTCCATCATCTGAACATGGTTTCCAACTGGATTGGCTTAAAAAAATCAGGATCAAAAGATTATAACATTCAAAGTGAGTGAGTTTATTCAATCTGCAATTTGAAATATTTAGATACATGCAAAACCTTGCCCAAAATGTAACTTGGAAAGACATCAGATATTCTCCTGAGGAGCCATCACTTGGAAAGGTGATCTATTCATCAACAATCAATATGCACGCAAAAGGGCTTTGCCAGATCTTACTCCAGGTGCAAGGTGCAATTGATCAAACTTTGACAATTCCAATAAACAGTGCAGGTGCAAGTGCTGAAACACCATAAACTTCATTCGGATCAGCCATTGCAAGACTTACTAAAATATGCTCTGAGACTTCACCACCATTCAAAATATTATGCTTACAGGCAAAGAGAATGGTCCCACAATTGGTTCTTGAAAAAAACTTTCAGATAAAAAGTTATCACTCTATGAAAGTGACCATTCTGTAAACTTTACTCTGTTTAACACTGTCAATCTGCACAAACTATTTTTGATTTTGAATTCGCAAACCCATCAAGAATGACCTTCAGCATCTAAACCTCTGAACCTAGATTCAATTTCATATGTGGATTATGAAACTTCAACTAACTTGTTCAGATTATGAACTGATCAACCGGTACAAATCTGGAATGTCAGCACCTTACAACTTTATGAATTTAAACTCAGTAAATATGCAAAAATCTGATTTGGAATCAAGCTGGCAAAGTGGATAAATGGATTGGTCAAAGTCTAAAAATCTTTGAGGAAGTACAATTCCAGGTTTAACATATGGGGGAACATTCAATTGTTTATAGCATTTAATCAGTTGATTTGAAAAAGCTTGGGTTTTGAAATATAGGCTTCATGATATACATTTTAAACATTCCCAAAGTGGTGACCCATGAAACACAAAAGGACGCAAGTTATTCAGATGCAAACAATGCCTATTACAACAAAATGACACCTAAACAACACATGCAGAATGGATAAGTACTCAAAACAAGACATCACAAACTAACTCAAAACTTGAAACTGACGACCTGGGATGTCTTCATATGCCAAAAAAGAGTGATGAACACCTGACATGCACGGTAATTTTCAAAATTCCATCCGGGCAAATAGGCTCAAAATACACTTATAAGGGGTCAAAATGCAAAAATTTAACAAGGCACTCAAAAACCCTTGTTGTATTTTTGAGTACCAACACAACTAATATAAATGGCCAAAAAAAATTGCTAGAAGAATGAATGCATTAGATTACTCTGATGGTCTTTCTTCTCTCTGTAATATTGGCAATTGTTGGATGAAAGAATTAGGTTGTCACTTTCAAATAACATACAAATCCATGCACAAGAATAATAACACACAAAACCTATGTAGTTTTCTTTTTGAAATTCATAGAATACACACACACACACACACACACACATATGTGCATGTATATATACATATGTATATGTATACATATATACATATACATATATATATGTGTGTGTGTGTGTGTGTGTGTGTGTGCACATATACATACATACATACATACATACATACATACATACATACATGTATGTACACACACATATATGTATACATTCATTCATGTGTGTGTGTGTGTGTGTGTGTGCGTGCTCCCCTTATTAACACAAACACACAACAAAATCGAGAATAACAAGATTTGCAAAGACATGAATGAGCTTTCTATTATCCACCATTAAATGAAATTATAATATTCTGAAATATATCATGCACCTTTAGAAATGCAACATGCACAACCACATGGGTATTTTATTACAATAATTTGCAAGCTAGAGCCACCAGTTGCATAACCTAGAACTGCCCTAGACAACCCTATGGGGCTTCAATATACAACCAATTTTAACCGCCCAAGAAGACACTAGAAATCAAACCCTAAAGTTTGAGGCCAACCAACCCTAAGATATTATTATTCATTTTTATTACATTAGAGTAGGCCCAAACAACTTCAGAACCCAAAATTTTTTTTTGAAGAAACTTTTAACATTTTCAAGTTTAGGTAGCACAACTTTCAGAGACCATAACTCATCAACCATTGACTCGGTGGGCCGCCGTAACCCCATTTTGGAAATTCCACGAAGATCTCTACAATGGTTGACTTGGCTTGCCTAGTCAACCAAGGTTTCAACCCCATTTGGAGCCTCTAAAGCCTTCAAAACTGAGTTCAAAGTTTCTGTACCCTACTGCCAATACAAAAACATCCAATATCTACAAAACTAGATTTGATCTGGCAATGAAACTTTACTGGAAGTCTGATACAATCAAAGTGAACCTCCAGGGAAGAAAATAGAACATTTTGAGCTCAAACAGAAAATTTACTAAAAATAGTAACTTTCCAGAAATAGTAACTATGTACAAAATATCCCTTATTGAAAAGAAACCAGAAAATATTTTTTTGGGTGATGCAAGATTGCTCTTACACCTAGGATGCTCCTGCATCAGACACCCGGGGTAATTTGAGAAGTGACCCTGTCACGTCTCATGTGGGAAAAGGAAAACCAAGACGGTTAACCTCCTCCCTTGATAGCCATGATGAATCTTCTATAGGTCGTCCTTTCCATTTGACAAAATATTCTTCACGTGTCCTATTCCTTGTGCTTCTGCCAACATGATTGTCCAAAATGTCTTCAATCTCCTCTGTAGCCGAAGTAGTTGCTGGAATATTCCACTGTTCTTCTGTGATATGATCCTCAACACCTCCCTCATGATATTCTATCAAATCTGAAATGTTAAATACTGGTGAAATATTGAGTTCACTGGGAAAATCTACTTCATAAGCATTCCCTGAATCATGCTTCTTCAGTATTTTGCATGGTCCAAACTTCTTTATCTTCAAATTATTATATGTTCCTACTGAAAATCTCTCCTTTCGCAAATGAACCATGACTTCATCTCCCACCTGAAATTCCTTGTCTTTTTTTCTTGTCCGCCTTAGCCTTGTACTGTGTTTTCATTTTATTAATATGTTGTTGCACCTCCTCATGCAAATTCTTCAAGTGTTCTACAAAGTCTTCAGCTTCAGCGCTACTTGTCTCTCCTTTGTTCAACTTTCTTAATTCTGATGCATTTCTAGGACTACTTCCATACACTATTTGGAATGGTGATTTACCAGTGCTCCTATTGAAAAAATTATTATACGCAAATTTTGCCTATGGTAAAACCAAATCCCATCCCTTTGTTTTATCTCCAACCAAGCATCTCAACAAGTTTCCCAAACTCCTATTCACAACTTCTGTCTGTCCATTAGTCTGTGGATGGTGTGCGGAACTGAACTTCAAATTTGTCTTCAAATTTTTTCAGAAGGTTCTCCAAAAGTAACCAGCAAACTTGGTGTCTCGATCTGAAACTATGCTCTTTGGTAAGCCATGTAGTCTTACCACCTCCCTGAAATTTTTTTTGCTACATGAACAACATCATTAGTCTTCTTTCAAGGAATGAAATGTGTCATTTTTGAAAACCTATCCACCACTACAAAGATGGAATTACGCCCTCTCTGATTTCTCGGTACGCCAAGAACAAATTCCATATTAATATCCTCCCATGGCTTCTCTGGTACAGGTAATGGCTGATATAACCCTGTATTCTACTTCACTCCTTTTTCCATCTTACATACTCTGCAACCTTGTACAAATTTCTTAACAGCTTGCTGCAACTGTGGCCAATAATAATTCTCACTAACCAGAGAAATGGTTTTATCTCGCCCAAAATGTTCAGCCAATCGTCCACTATGCTTTTATTTGATTAAATTCTCCCTCATGGAGCTCTTTGGAATGCACAACTGACTACCTCTGAACAACATATCATCCTGGATTATGAAATCCAACCATTTGGTTCTATCGAGAGTAACAAGTTCTCTACAAGATTTCCAAGCTTCGCCAAAATATGGATCTTCAGGATACAAACTCTTGAGCTCCTTGAATCCAACAACCTCAATCTGCATCTCTGTCAGCAAAATTAGTCTTCTGCTAAGGGCATTTGCAACCCTATTAGACTTCCCACTCCTGTGCTTCTACACAAAAGTATAACTCTACAAAAACTCAACCCATTTCAAATGCCTTTGATTCAACTTTCCTTGACTATTCAAATATTGCAAAGCTTGATCATCAGTAAATAAAAAAAACTCTTTTGAAAAAAGATAATGTCTCCACTTCCTCAATGCCTAAACTATAGCATAGAACTCCTGATCATAAACATAATATTTTCTCTTCGCATCATTCAACTTCTCACTAAAATAAGAAATGGGTTTACCTTTCTGACTCAAAACTGCTCCAATGGCATTACCACTAGCATCATAGTCTACTTGAAACACCTTGTTAAAATTTGGAAGTGCTAAAATAGGCTGTTCTTTAACTTTTCTTTTCAACAATTCAAAACTCTTATTTGCCCCTATAGTCCACTTAAACTCTTTCCTATCCCCTCTCATTATTTCAGTCAAGGGTCTACAAATACTACTAAAACCTTGAATAAAATTTCTGTAAAAGCTATCCAAACCATGAAAAGATCTTACCTCAGTAGCACTCCTTGGGGTAGGCCATTCAAGGATAGCCTGCACCTTCTCTGGGTCCATTTTTAAACCTTCTACTGAGACTAAAAATCCCAGATACAGTAGCTTCTTCACAAAATTGCACTTCTTCAGATTAATCAACAACTTCTCTTCTCTTAACCTCTCAAACACCTTACAAATATGCATCATATGTTCTTCCAATGTCTTACTGAAAATCAAAATATCATCCAGGTAAACAATAAAAAACTTACCCAGAAATTCTTTCATTACTTCATTCATGAGCCACATGAATGTGCTCAGTGCATTGGTTAGCCCAAAAGGCATGAATAACCACTCATACAAGCCCTCCTTTGTCTTGAAGGCTATCTTCCATTCATCTCCTTCTCTGATCCTTATTTGGTGATATCCACTCTTTAGATCTATCTTTGTGAAATACTTAGCTCCACTCAAACAATCCATAATATCATCCATTCTTGGCAAGGGAAATCTATACTTGATAATGATCTTATTGATAACTCAAGAATCTATATACATCCTCCATTCTCTATTTTTCTTTGGTGCTAATACCACTGGTACAACACATGGACTCAAGCTCTCTTGGATCAATCCATTCTGCAACAACTCATGCACTTGTCTATTCAATTCTTCACTCTCTGCTGGAGTCATCCTATCAGCTACCTTGTTTGGCAAACTAGCCCCAGGGGTCAAGTCCATCTGATGACTGATCTTCCTCACTGGTGGTAATCCATCAGGTACATTATCAGAAACAATATCCTGAAACTCCTCCAACAAGTCTGCAAGTTCTGCAGGTACATCTTCTACTTCTTCTTTACCCACTTTTGGAATTAGGGCAAAACACATATGCTCATGCCTCATACCATCTAAGAACTTTCTTCCATCAACTAAACATATTCTGGCATTACTGCATACCTTTTCTCCTGTTTCCTTCAATGGCTTTAGCTTGTGTCGAACTCCATCCTTTGTCAAAGATAAGTATTAGCATGACCATCACGTATGGAATGCCTGTCGAACTGCCAAGGCCTTCCCAACAACAAATGACATGCATCCATGGGGATGATATTACAAAGTACCTCATCTCGGTAACTTCTAATCTTGAACTTTACTTAGCACTGCTCATTGACCAAGACCTTGTGGTCATTCTGCACCCAAGAAATTATGTACGGATGTGGGTGCTTTTCCCTTTTCAGCTTCAACTTTGTGACCATTTATTCTAATACCAGGTTATCAGTGCTTCCACCATCAATAATCACATCACAACACTTATCCTCACACTTGCATCTAGTGCGAAAGAGGCTCTTCCCCTGATCTGATCTCTTCTCTTCATTTATCAGGATCCTCCTGAAAACTAGGGTTTCTCCTCTCTCAACATCATTTGAGTGTTGTGAATGAGCTTCTTCATTTGCATGCGCAACTCGTGCATGGCCTTCACTCCTCCTATTCGTCCTTCCTTGACATTGTGGGCATTCATAGGCTCAGTGTCCTCCACAATGAAAACATGTCCCACGAAAACCTCCTCTTCCTGGTCCTTGCCCTCTTCCTCTCTGATCCCTATTATTTTGATCATGAGAATGATTGTAATTATTTCCCCTCAGATTTTGACTGATACTTGACTCATCATTCTTTTTCTGATCTTCATTTCGGCCTCCATAAGATCGTCCGCCGGATTTTCCACCATGACCTCTTCCACCTTGCTTGCTTTCAAAATTTTTGTTTAGCTTCTCTTCCACCCTTAGGGAAAACTGGTATGCCTCTTCAATACTGGTCATTCTCACTAGACTCAACTCATCCTGAATACTTGGTCGCAATCCATAAAGATAACGGGCAAATTTTTCCTTCTCAGGTTTTGCATGACCTGTTCTAATGAGGACCCGGTAGAACTCTTCTGTATACTCCTGCACAGATTTTCCCACTTGTTTCAACCCTTGCATTTTCCTCAGCAGATCAAGCTCATAATCAACGGGAATGAACTATCTCTTCAACTTCACCATTCGGTCCCATCTTGTGATTTTCTCCTTTCCTCTTCTATTCCTCTCCGACTGAATCTCCTGCCACCAAATTTTTGCATGGCCCTTTAGTTTGGCCTTCGCAAATTTGACATGATCTGGATCTTTGACATCTTCATATTCAAAAAATTCTTCTAGATAATTGATTCATTTGATCAACTCCTCTGGGTTAAGATTTCCTGAAAATGTGGGAACTTCAATCTTGGGTCTCTTTCCAATCTTGGAATTGGCCCTCAAAAGCCTATCCTCTTCAGTATTTCTAGGCACTTCTGGTACTTCCTGGTCACCTTTTCCTTCTTTGGATTCCTCATCACTTTCATCTCTAACTGCAATATTCATTCCTCTACGCAACTCCTCTTGCAACACTTGCACTTGTCTCTAGAGGACTCTAAACCCCTCTTCTGTCACACTTGCAACTCTCCTGCCATGGTTTCTTCGTAGAGGCATTTTGGCTCTTATCACACGAACCCACAACCATAGTTGTAGTACAAAATACCTCACAGTCGGCGGTCTGTGTACACATTCAGGAACTCTTTCTCTGATACAACTTGATGAAGGGTGCTCCCCTTATTAACACAAACACAAAACAAAATCGAGAATAACAAGATTTGCAAAGACAAGAATGAGCTTTCTATTATCCACCATGAAATGAAATTACAATATTCTGAAATATAACATGCACCTTCAGAAATGCAACATGCACAACCACATGGGAATTTCATTACAATAATCTGCAAGCTAGAGCCACCAACTGCATAACCCAAAACTGCTCTAGATAACCCTACGGGCCTTCAATATACAACCAATTTTAACTGCCCAAGAAGACTCTAGAAATCAAACCCTATAGTTTGAGGCCGACCAACCCTAAGATATTATTATTCATTTTTATTACATTAGAGTAGGCCCAAACAACTTTGGAACCCAAAAAGAAAATTTGAAGAAACTTTTAACATTTTCAAGTTCAGGTAGCGCAACTTTCAGAGACCATAACTCATCAACCGTTGACCCAGTGGGCCACCGTAACCCCATTTCAAAAATGCCAAGAAGTTCTCTACAAAAATTGATTGGGGCTTGCCTAGCCAGCCAAGGTTTCGACCCCATTTGGAGCCTCTAAAGCCTTCAAAACTATGTTCAATGTTTCTGTATCCGGCTGCCAATACTGAAAATATCCAATATCTACAAAACTAGATTTGATCTGGCAATGAAACTTTACTGGCAGGCTTATACAATCAAAGTGAACCTACAAGGATGAAAATAGAACATTCTGTGCTCAAATGGAAGACTTGTTGAAAATAGTAACTTTCTAGAAATAGTAACTCTGCACAAAATAACCCTTATTGAAAAGAAACTAGAAAATATTTTTTTGGGTGATGCAAGATTGCTGTTACACCCAGGATGCTCATGCATCAATGTGTGTGTGTGTGTATGTATATATGTATATGTATAAATGTGTATATATATGTACTATCTATATGTGTATATGTATATATGTATATGTATAATATATGTATATATATGTGTGTGTGTACATATACATTTATGTATATGTATATATATTATATATACATATGTATATATGTGTATATGCATATATGTGTATATATCTATGTATATACATACACACACATATACATATATATGTATGTATATGTATATATACATATATACATATATATATATACACACATATATAGATATATACATATATATAGATATATATACACACACACACACACACACATATACATATAGATAGATATGTATATATGGTCGGTAATTATGTGTTTTTATTAATTTACATATTACTTATATTGCCTTCATTAGAGTTGAACAATCACTACTAGAGAAATCCCTACATCAACAATCACACACTCCTGTACTTAGTACTGTCAAAAAACATACTACCCATAAACCCGCACCATTTCACTGTCAATACAAAAAACAATCCTTGATCTTTACATTGTGATTACAGAGTTTAGGGAGCCATTATGGCTTTATTCCAATCAAAACAAAAGAAAACTGAGCTATATGACTATAGACCATCTACACTAAACTACTAAGCAATTCATTACATTTCCCTGTGAATTCAAAAAGGGTATCAGGGCCAACAAAAAAAAAACACATACTAACTTTACGCATCCACCCTAGCTGTAGTAACCTTCTTTGTCTGAGTTGCTCATTATGTTCAACACCTTCTTGGCGAATTTGGTTGACCTTTCACCTCCATCCCATCTTGATTTGCCTCAGACTTGGCTCATCATAGGGTCAATTTTAGTTCCTCCCATGTTGTGAGGATTTTCATCTTGTATTTGTCCTTATCCACCCGCCCATGCCATCACACAAAGAGAACAATTCCTTCCTCCCTCGCTTCCTCCAGATCTGCAATACCTTCTATTACGTCAAAACCAACACTTGGTATTTCCCATTTGAAATTTGAATCAAGCCTAAACAACATGTCTTCTTAAACTAGTGATCTCATTACCCACTTAATTGTGTCCACATTCTCAGCTAGCTCCAAGCCCCATGCTAACACTAAAGAAACTATGTCCATATTCAAATGGAAGTGGTGTTTGGCCTCCATGAAGTGTTTACCTAGTAAATCCAACATGACCACATCTTCATGTTTACATTTTAACATCCTTTTCAACCGTTGAACTTTCAGAGGGCCAAAAAAGCCTTGTTGTTGGCGGTGTGTAAACATGCTAAAGGTAGCTTCCATATTTACCAAATATTCTGCAAATCTTTACCCAATTCATCCAAATTGAAAGGCCTCTACCATTTTAAAGCCATCCATAGAGCATTTAGTATCATAACATGAGCAACAATACTCCTTTCCATTAATACTTTGTCAGCCTCTGCAAAGGGAAAGGTGGTAAATTCATATTTCCAACAAAAAAATTATTCTACCATAAAAAACATCAGTCGTTTTCATATGTGAAAGGACACACTACAATCTTGCAATATTGAGGATATCTAGTCACTCACACTTTGTACCCTGAATACATCAAAATTATACTTGGGTGTCACATTATTATAAATACCCCCTACCAAATTCAATCTTTAATCCACACTCATTTGAAGTGGGTGACATTGCTCATAAAAACAAGCTCACCTGTGAACAAAAATAAAATTAAACCTCCTTTGAAAACATGAAATTTTGCCAAGCAAGAAACAAAATTCCAATCAAGTATATCAACTCCCTTATTGTCTATAATTGCGTGTATCACATTCAATAGAAAGACCACAAAAATATTCCATTCTAAATTCATTAAGTTCACTGAAGGATAATGCCCACTTAAAAAAAAAAAAAGCTTCCTTATTTCCTAATCTATGCACATGACTTACCTTAAAATCTTCAAACTTGTTCAACTCCTCCGTAACTGCCAGAATAAAATTTTGCAGATGCCACACTACTAAAGTGTCATTCATGATAGTTTGACCAATTATTAGAGAATCTCCTTCCAAATGTAATTTCTTAACCTTTAACAATTTTCCAATCTTACCATCATCATATAATTTATATTTAAATATAAATATTAAAATCAATATGATATATATATATATATCTAATTATACAAATAAATGAATAATTTATATACATGTTTTTGTACAAATGAAGTTAATATGTATATTATTTTACCTACAAAATAATATTATATCATTAAAATTTTACTTAATACGACATAATTATCTATAGATTAATTTTTTATTTTTTTATTTTATTTTTGGTGGGTAATCGGTCATAGCCGATTAGATTATATTAATTTAAAAAAAAAGCATACATCTCCATTCAGTGCAGGCACCGGTAGGAAAGAACAGAGAAGAAAACCTTTTGTCTTGCCCAAGACTTTTCAGTCCACAAAAATAAAATAAATAAAATCCGAGTAAGGACAAAGATCCTTCCAATCAGTTCAGAATCTCGAGTCTAGTCTATTGTAACTTAAGAGCTTAGCCATTTATTATAAGGCTAGCTTTACAAAGAAATAATTTAATTTGTTGACATTTTTAGTAATCTTTATTAATCTTCATTTAATCCCCCTTTTCCATATCAGATTGTAAGCCACCAATCCAAAAGCTGTTGACAACATCATCAAACACACAAACACTTCCAAAACATATTCAAATATAGTCTTGTTAGTTCATTTAAAGAAACAATTTAATTGAATTGAAAATCAATTTTAGTTCAAATCCTTTGAAGTAGAATTGCTTAAATACATCATACCTTGGTGGCTTGTATTCTATATATCTTAAATGGTTTCATTAACCTTTACACAATATTATAATCAAGACTTAGACCCATAATAATTTAGAAAACCCTAATGAATTTTGAAATTTTAATCCAGCATATAATTATGCTTCTCGTTGGTTATAAATCTCTAGATTCTGGCGGTTAATTGAAAACTAAGATCAATTTGTCTTGTTGAAGTTATGTTATTTTAATAGTTTTTTTCAAAACATAGGATAGGATGCTTACACTATTTGATTCTATGGGAAAAGTATCTTCTATAGTTAGTGTTGGTCCCACTGAGAGGGGGGTGAATCATACCAAATCGAACTTAAACACTTAAAACTCAACTCACTGATTCACTTGATAACACTGAATACAGTAATAACCGATTCACCAAATAACTTAATAACTTAAACAACCATACATTTTGTAATATGCAAATCAATCATTCAAACTCAGTAATCACATATTTAACTTAGTTGACACCAGATTTAACGAGGAAACCCAATATGGAAAAAACTTCTGTGGGAATTGTGACCCACAATAAAAATGTACCTCTCTGAAGTACACTCGGTTAACAATTTATCTTGTTAAAGATTACAAACATGTTTGCTAAATGTGACCTTGTTAAGGGATTTCCCTCATATCGGTTAAAATCTTCACCTTGTTAGAATTGGCCTTGCTAGAGGACTTTAAACACTCTTTTGGAATGTCACCTACGTCTAGGATTTACAAATATGACTGTTATATCCACTCAGTTAAGAGATTATCTCTGTTACAAATGTTGATAAGCAACAATAAAACTTTGATCTATAAATATAGAAAGTACATTTTTCTTGTGTCAGATCCTCTATGTTTAACATAAATACAGGAATCACATACTCCATTTGTCTCTATTTCAGACTATAGATTCTTCTCTTTCTTCTTCTCTCTTCTACTCAGTAACTCTGTTCTTCAAATTCTTATGCTTCTTAATTCAATTCACGATTATCATAATCTCTATTAAGTTATTATTATTTATATAGGCATACTTTTTCCTCTTAATCTACTTGCTTAGGTTTTCCATCATTTGCGCTCAGTTGTTCGATCATCTTCTTGAGAAATATCAACTCGGTAAGTCATTTAACTTTTACCTCATAACTTGAGCTTATCTCATAAATCACTTAAATCAGGTTTAACCATTTGATCTTACGCCTTAGATCTTCTCATTGAATTCTCTCGCTCATAGATCTTCTAACAAACTTCCTTTAATTATTATCCCCATCCAGATCATCATATCCTTTTATTAAATTTGAGCTTATCATCATTTACAATCAATATCCTGTACTCAGTAATTTTCTTTGCAGCTCGGTAACTAACTTCGTTCACTGCTCGATGCTCGGTAACTGAAAAATGATTAACACAACTCTATATCGACTGACTCAATCTAGCTCGGTAGAGTAACTCTTTTCAGTCATAACTTAACTCTTTTCAATTTATGACTTAATCAATCAAGTGTATTGACTTGATAAAATCAAATATATAGTATAAAACAACTATATAAACATCAATTCATCATTGTCTGATTTGTATTTGTCACCCATTTAACTTCTCCTTCGTATGATATGGTAACCCAATAAAAATCACTAAATCAATTACTTGACATCAATGACAAAATAATAACCGATCTAACCATTTCTACAAACATGTATACTCATTATCACTCGGTCTTTATCATATCCACTAGTTAATCAATAATCACCCTCTTTGGCATTGATGGAAACACTATAGTAGTATTGTAACAATGGATGATGGAAACACTCAATACTGTCAATCTCTATCATTACTCCCTCTGAGTTGATATTCTATTTCTGATCTTCAAACTGTTCACTATTCTCCCTCTTGGATAAATCCTCTGATATTGTAGCATACATTTTGATTCTCCTCCATGAGTAAATAGTAATAATTCATTCTCTTTCTCTTTTTTCAATATCTCCCTTATGGATAAATTTCATCAATTCATTCATCAATTTGACATTATCCCTCTTTGACAACAATGCCAAAAAGTCATACTCCTGAAAACTTGTTTCAGCAATGGATTATACCTTACATGTACAATTACTCTTTACATACATAAATCTCTTCACAAGTTCATGAATCACCTAAAGTGTGTCATACTAACATCAATTTAAGAATAGATATTCTAATAAAGTATAGAATTTATGCAACATGCCTCATGCTACTTAGTGAATATTGGATAGGGGAAGAATACCTGATTTGCCTCTGAGATACTCAAAAGAATCCTTCGGTAGTGGGTTTGTAAAGATATCATCCAATTGTTCCTTTGAATTCACATATTCCAATACCACATTCTTCTCTTGAAATTGTTCTCTCAAGTAGTGATACTTTATAGAAATATACTTGGTCTTTGAATGCATAACCGAGTTCTTTGATATATTGATAGCACTTGTGTTATCACAAAAAATAGTTATAGTATCTGAGATAATCTCTTGCATACCTTCAAGTAGTTGTTTGATCCGAACAATATTCACACAATTCATGGAAGCAACAACATATTCTTCCTCAACAATAGGCTATGAAATGCAACTCTACTTCTTGCTTAGGCATGTGACTAGTCTTTCACCTAGAAAGAATGTGCCTCCACTAGTACTTTTTTTGTCAGCAACGTTTCCAGGCCAATCTGCATCAATGTAGAATTGCATATCAAAATTACCTAATTTCTTGTACAATAAACCAAAATCTTCAGTTCCTTTCAGATATCTAAAAATTCTCTTGACTGCAGACGTATGTGTTTCCTTCAGATTAGAAGAAAATATTGCAACAATCCCAATAGTATGTGTTATATCAGGTCTGTTATGAACAACATGCTGTAATTTATCAATCATGGATCGGTAAAGAGTATTATCCACCTCTTGTGTCTCATCTTCTTTAGATAATTTACATCCTGTGACCATCGGTGTTTCAACAGGCTTGGAATCTTCCATACCAAAATTTTTTGGGATCGCTTTGATATACTTAGCTTGTGTAATATAGATCCCTTTTGCAACTTGTTGTATATGTAGTCCTAGAAAGAACTTAATCTCTCCAATCATAGATATTTCAAACTCTTTTCTCATTTCATTAGCAAATGCCTTACATAAGGTGTTATTGCATCCAAAAATAATATCATCAACAAAAATTTCAGCAATCAAAACCTTGTTGTCACTGTCACACTTCAAGTAAACATTACTATTATCAATTGCTCTTTGAAATCCTATTTTTATTAGATAAGAGTGTAACCTCTCATACCATGCTCGGGGTTCTTTCTTCAAACCAAAAAGAGCTTCATGTAACTTACATACCTTGTGTAACATATATAATGGAGGTCACCAAAATGTGAGATAAGAAATAAAGATGATGACCTAATGTAGGATAGGATGGATGTTGTTACATTTAAAATTGGAATGTTAATTGGAATGTATGGGATAAATTTAATGTGTGTTATAAGAATGGTGAAGAAGGTAAGATTGTCCTCTTAATCCCAAATTTCTTAAAAGGAAGATCCAAATTGATTAACCCTAAAGAAAGGATCAATGCATAAATGAATCAACCTATTAAGGATAGGGATAAAGAGAAAAACCCTAACTCTTGTTTTATAGAAGAGAGAGTGTTGGATAGGTTTAGATATATTAAGAACTTTAATTGAATTGAATAGGAGAAAAGTACTAACCTTGAAATGTTGCAGATCTGGAGAATGCTAATTTTGGGGGTCTGCACTCAGTTTCTGAAAAATCTGAGACTGAATCTCGAATAGAAACGCAGAGACGAACAAAACCCAGAAATATTTTTCCGTTCTGACACAGTTCCGATTTGTACCCTGAAGTCAATGTCACCTTGACCTAGAATTTATGATTCTAACCTAGGGCAGAATTGACCTAAAAAGTATTTGACAGGAAATCTATTTTCAGATCCTAAAATTTTGCCGAAAAGGGTATCCAAATATGCACTCTGATATGTTATTCTGAACTTGTACCTAAAATAAAAATGGATTGTTTTTTGGTGGGGAGGGGTTTGCCTTAGTCAAACCCCGATTTAGGAATTAACCTTGAAATCAATAATTGAAATAAAGAATGCTAGCAAGTAATAGAAGTAAATCTAATAATGAAGCTATGATATTCAATAGATATGCAATTGTATTTCGAATGTAAACAAGTATATAAATATGAAATCTTGGACTCAATATTAGAAACCATAAACCTCCATGATTGTATGCTTGAAATCCACATTGAAGAGAGAATGAATGAGTGTTTGAGGATGCACAAAGGATCTTGAATGAAGATCACACCACCATGATGGATAGATCTAGGGCTTTGAATTATGAGTCTTGAATGTTTGAACCAAATCCGTTTAAAGGCTTGAAAGCTTGAATCCTTGATCTTCAATGGAGAACTTGAATGCTTGAGAGGAAGACTTGGAAACTTTCAAAGCTTGAAAACATGTAGAACAATGGATGCTTGAACTTTTTGCTTGATGACTGTTAGAAATAGGAAATGTCCTATTCTCCCAAGAACACCTGCATGCAAGACTGTCACAAACTAGAAGCAAAGACAGAAGAGAGAAGAGAAACTATGGCAGCCAAAAGGCCAGAGACATCGAATCCATGTTTAAAGAAAAAAGCTTATATTATCAACTAACTGAAAAGATTACAATCTCCTTATGAAAAGAAAAGCGGTGAGTCCTTATAAAAGGATACCAAAACCCTAAAGGGGAAAACCCTAAAGACTAATAAGATGCCTAAGTATAACTTAAGCATAGAGTATAATAGACTAATAATTAAATGATTTAATTATTCGCTATACTATGACTACTCTAACACCCCCCCTTAAGTGTAACTTAGGGAGAAACAAAATAACTAAAGACTACTACAGAAAGCAGGAAAGATGGGTCCCGGCAACAAGGCCTGATCAGGAACCCAAGTACAAGAAATAAACTAGATGAAGGAAACTAAGCCTCCAATCTAGGGAAAAGATGTCCTAGAGAAAGGAACAAGAAAGAGCAGGAAGCATCTCCGAAGCATGAAGCTGTAAACTCTGTCAGAGGAAACTACTGGAACCCCCACTGAAGTGCATGACCAGGTAGAGAAGACAATGTCTGAAGAGCTGATCAATCGAACCAAGAAGCAATAAAACCAATAGGTGAACCCCCCCATAATGCTGAATAGGGAGAGGTGAGAGGAACACTAAAATGCAATGCCAGAAACATCTGCAGAAGAAAGAACCAGGAACACCAACAATGCAACATAAGTACAAACACAGGATAAAGGGCGGTGTCACCGACACATAGCATGGGTTAATGTCATGGAAGGTACACTCACTTGACAAAGGTGGATGCGCCTAAAATGACATAATCATCATAACCCCCCATGGCACTTTATAACAGAGTGCAAGTACAAAAACTATACAAGGTGTACAAGATCCCATAAATGCAAAAGTAGGCACTTTATCTCAGTGCGTTTACAGAACAAAGATGCAACAATGGAGAATCATACAAGCTCAGAAGTCAGAAAGAAGAACGAGCTAGAAAATCAGAAGAAGAGATCCCAGGACCTGTAAACCCAAGCAATCCGCCAGAGTGAAAAAATTGCCAAACTCAGAGGAGAGAAAACTTGGAGAAGAATCTGGAAAAAATACCCCTGTAACTAAATAGTTCACTGAACCAGCTTTTTGATGATATCTGGTTTGCCAAAAATGGAGTCCGGATGAGCCAGATATGACTCCCGAAAGGCAAAAACAAACATCAAATTTCAACAGCAAAAAATGCTGTCAAAATAGCAGAACCCAAAACCCTAACTACCATCATCAAAAATTTCTCGGAAAAAGCTTTCCGACGGTATATGGAAGTAAGAAAAAGACCCCCGGATGCTCAAGATAAAGCAAAAATAGTCCCGGGGGGTCAGAAAGGCCTCAAAATCCAAGGTTAAGCCCCTGGGGCTGAAAAAAAGAGGCCCTTGGGCACATGGCGCGCGCAGGGGCTGGGGCCAAGCCCCCGATCATCCATATGATCGCCCGCATGAGCAAAGGGCCCCCGGGGGCTAAACAGTCCCCCGGGCGGCGCGGGGGTGGCGGAGCGGCGCGAGTGGTGGCGAAACCGGGCCGAGCGGGGCAACGCAGAGAAGAGAACCGCCGACAGGGAGGGGCCGCGGAGGGCGGCGTATGCAGCCGGTGGCGGTGGAGCCAGGAGGGGTGCGCGCAGGTGGCGGGGTGGCGGCACGCCCGCCTGCGCCAAAAAAACAAGTTTTTTTTAAAAAAATTTCAATTTTTGCATCGAAAAATGTGCCCGTACGGCCCTAGAAGGCCAATAAATTTCTCCCTGAGGCTCCGGTGTCCAAATCGGATGTGCCTTATATGGATTCTAGGGTTTTTGGGCCTTCTGGATGCAACCGTGAGGTCAGTTTTGGTCCAAAGTACCCCAAAAAATAAAGACCCCCCAGAACCAATAAAAAAAACCAAAAAATATTGGTGTTTCTACAAACCCTCGCTTGCTTCAACAAAGAATGAATAGCCAACTGCAGGATGGCTGTGATACCATGTTAGGAATAGGAAATGTCCTATTCTCCCAAGAACACCTGCATGCAAGACTGTCACAAACTAGAAGCAAAGACAAAAGAGAGAAGAGAAACTATGGCGGCCAAAAGGCCAGAGACATCGAATCCATGTTGAAAGAAAAAAACTTCTATTATCAACTAACTGAAAATATTACAATCTCCTTATGAAAACAAAAGTGGTGAGTCCTTATAAAAGGATACCGAAACCCTAAAGGGGAAAACCCTAAAGACTAATAAGCTGCCTAAGTATAACTTAAGCATAGAGTATAATAGACTAATAATTAAATGATTTAATTATTCGCTATACTATGACTACTCTAACAATGATTCCTTGCTTGATTTGACAATTTTGTGCTTAATCTTGCTTAGAGAAAATGAGAGGAGAAAACTTCCTTATATATGAAACTAGGGCACAATATTCTAGAGAGGCCTACATAAGAGAATTAAATTACAATTAGACCTATACCCCTAGAAGAGGACCTATATTAAATATAATTTAAGAATCATCACTTCGGAACCCAAAATAGCCGACCCAGAAGCGGGAAATGAACTTTTGATGACCTCCGTCAGCCAACAGACTTTCAGATTTGAAAGGGGGACCCAGGTCAAGGTTGAGGTCATCCTTGACCTAGGTCAAGGTCGAGGTTGACCTTGACCTAGGGAGTCAGAACCCCTGGAAAACATGCCAGATGGGATGGATGGTGCCCAGAGAGTCCCAATCAGGGTCCTAAACAGACACAGAAGTAGGAGAGGATGCATAATTGAGGGGACAATATGACGGTGGTCAAAAACACCCCCTAAGGAGGGATAAACATTCTTAACATGGAAGTGCTTCCATTTTAAGATGATACACCTTGTTCTTTTTTTTGCTCTCAATGAATCCTTCAGGTTGTTCAATGCAAACTTCTTCTTCCAGTATCCCATTCAGAAATGCAGACTTGACATCCATTTGATAAAATTTAAATCCTTTGTAAGGCGCATAAGATAGAAGTATTATAAATCCTTCCAATCTAGCAACATGTGCAAAATTCTCACCATAATCTATGCCTTCTTCTTGTGCATAACCTTTGCAAACCAATCTAGATTTATTTATGATAACTTCACCATTCTCATTCAACTTGTTTTTGAAAATCCACTTAGTACTAGTAACATTTTTATCCTTTGGCCTAGGTACTAAAGTCCATGTAATGTTATTTTCTATCTTATCAAACTCTTCTTTCATTTCTTTCATCCAATCTTCATCATCTAGTGCATCTCAAACTTTCTTTGGCTCAAATAAAGATATCAAACACGTATTATTTCTTACCTTGCCTCTATTCATCACTCCAACATCTTTATGTTGATGATAATGATTCAATTGTGTATTGTCATTGATGTTTACACAAGTATAGTGATGTTTACACAAATGTCTAATCGTATCCAAGCACAGTCAATGTCTAATCCTATCCGAGCACAGTCAATTTTTATATTGCTAAAGATTCTGATAGTGATGAAGATGAAGATAAAATGGTTTACATTGCTATTAAGGATGAATCAGATAGTGAAGACAATGAAAAGACATCACTATATTCTCATATAAGTAATAATGACACCTGGATAATTGATAGTGGTTGTTCTCACCACATGACTGGTGATAAAACCAAATTTGAACATCTTGAACACTATGATGGTGGGAGTGTTAGTTTTGGGAATGATGAACCTTTCTATGTGAAAGGTAAAGGTTGTATTTCTCGTACTAAAGGAATCAAATGTGATAATACTTTTTGGGTTGAAGGACTAAGGTGTAATCTACTAAGTGTGGCATAGCTGAATAACATTGGTTTCAAGGTAGAATTCATGAATGGTAAGGCCAAGCTCCTGGATGGTAGAGGAAACCTAGTTGGAACTGACAAGAAAACAAAAGGTAATCTATTTTATCTTGATCTCAATGAAATTTCAAGTTTTATTGTACAAGTAGAAGAAAGATGGTTATGTCATAAAAGGTTGTGTCATGTGAACTTTGACAACCTGATCAACATAAGTAAAAAAAAAAGAGTAAGAGGTATTCTTGTTTTGAAGAAACCTGAACTAGCAATATGCAAACAATGTCAAATTGGGAAGATGGGCAAAACAAGCTTCAAGAGCAAGAACTTCAATACATAAGAAGTCTTGGAATTGGTGCATACTGACTTATGTGGACCAATTGGAACAACAAGTTACACAAGTGAGAAGTACTTCATTCTAATTTTTGATGATCATTCCAGAATGATGACTATTATGTTTCTCAAAGAAAAATCAGAACCTTTTTAGAAGTTCAAATGGTACCTAGCGAGAGTTAAAAAAGAAACAAGAAAGAAACTTAAATGTCTAAGATCTGACAGAGGAGGAGAATTCATTTCCAATGAATTCAATGAGTTCTGCGATGAAAGAGGAATCAAAAGACAAGTATCTGCCCCAGGTACACCACAATAGAATGATATAGCAGAAAGAAGGAACAGATCCATCATGGATTGTGCAAGAACCTTAATGATTGAGAAGGATGTTGCTACCAAATACTAGAAGGAAGCCATTAGCACTGCAATTCACACCTTGAATAGAGTTCAACTGAAGAAAGGTACTGAGAAGACACCTTTTGAATTATGGTATGGCTATAAACCTAATGTTCGTTATTTCAAAGTATTTGGAAGTAAATGCTACATCTTGAAGGAAACAAGAAATGGAAAATTTGATGTAAAAGGTGATGAAGGTATATTCCTAGGCTACTCTAGCAAAAGCAAAGCATATAAATGTTTAAATCTTACTACTCATAAAGTCATAGAAAGTGTGCATGTAAAGGTTGATTGATTTTGCAGAGAGAAATGAAGAACAGAGCAGCAAAGAGCCTAAAGACTACATAAAATTTGTGTATTATGAACCTGATACTATACCTAAGACACATGCAATGATGATTGGAGAACAATCATGTCAACCATTGAATTCATCAGCACAAACCTTGTTGCAACTTGTGCAACCAGTGATGCTAACTGAAGAAACCAAGTCACAAACAAAGGGAACTGAGTCTCAGACTGAAGAAACTGAGTTGCAGACAAAGGCATCCGAGTCACAGACAGAGGCACCTGAGTCATAGACAGAGGTACCCAAGTCTCAGACAATGGAACCCAAGTATTAGACAGAAGAACAAGACAAAATATTTGAGCATGGTGAACATAGTGGAGTAAGCCCAAAATCAAAGAGGAAGGATCCTGTACTTGCAAAATATGTGAGGAGGCATCAGGAACTTGAACAAATAATTGGATATCAGACAAAAGGTGTAATGAAAAGGAACAAAATAAAAGGTACATGTTTACTTAGTGAAATTGAACCTAGAACTGTTAAAGATGCATTGAATGATGAGAACTGGATTGAAGCAATGAATGAAGAAATTGAGCATATAGAAAAGAAAAAAACCTGGACTCTTGTACCTAGACCAAAAGACAAGAATGTGATTGGTACTAAGTGGGTTTTCAGAAACAAGATGAATGAGAAAGGTGAAGTTTCTTGAAACAAAGCCAGATTAGTATGTAAAGGATATGCTCAAGAAGAGGGTATTGACTATGGAGAAAATTTTTCTCCTGTTGCAAGAATTGAACGAGTCAAAACTCTTCTGGCATATGCTGCACATAAAGGATTCAAGTTATATCAAATGGATGTAAAATCTGCATTCTTGAATGGAATTCTAGAAGAGGAATTCTATATTGAGCAACTTGAAGGCTTTGTAGATCCTAATAAAAGGAATATGGTTTGCAAACTGCACAAAGCATTGTATGGACTAAAGCAAGCTCCGAGAGCCTAGTATGAAATACTGCATGGTTACTTGATAAGTATTGGATTTCAAAGAACTAATGATAACAGTAGTTTATACATCAAAGAAGGACCTTAGAACAAGATGCTATTGGCATAAATATTTTTTGATGACATATTGTTTACTAGATACAATGACTTATGCAGAGCATTCTCAGAAGCTATGAGTAAGGAATTTGAGATGTCTATGTTTGGTGAAATCAAATTCTTTATTGGCTTATGAGTTTATCAGATGAAGGATGGTATCTACATTACTCAGTCTAAATACATAAAAGAGATACTGAAGAAATTTGGGATGGAAGATTCTAGGCTAGTTGGAACACCTATGCCTACTGGACATAAGCTATCTAAGGATGATGATTCAAAGGAGCTAAATCAGACTACATACAGATCCATGATTGGAAAACTTCAATATGTTGTTCACACTAGACCTGATATTGCATTAGTAGTCGGTATTGTTGCAAGGTTTTTAGCTAATCCTAGAGAAAATCATTTGATGGCTATCAAAAGGATTCTGAGATATCTTAAGGGTACTAAAGATTACAGATTATGGTATAAGAAAGGAAGAAACTTTTATTTGAAGACTTTTACCGATGTTGATTGGGAAGGAAGTGTTGATGATAGAAAGAGCACAAGTGGTGGAGCATTATTTCTTGGCAAAAGGTTAGTCTCTTGGACAAGCAAGAAACAAAACTGTATTTCTCAATCTACAACAAAAGCAGAGTATGTTGCGCAACAGTAAATTATGCAAACATCATATGGTTCAAAAAGTTGTTGTCAAGTATGAAGGTGGAAATCAAAGAACCTATCATTATCTATTGTGACAACACCAGTGCTATTAACATTTCAAAGAAGCCTGTGATGTATACTAAGACTAAACATATTGCAATAAAGTATCATTTCTTGAGGGAATTGGTTTAGGAAAAGGAAGTTAGATTGGAATATGTGAATACTAAAGAACAAATTGTAGACATATTAAAAAACCATTACCTAAGGATGCATTTTTGTATCTTAGAGGAAAGCTAGTGGTGATTCCCCTAACTGAGGCTCACTAAAGCACATTTTAGTGATGCATCAACCGAGCTACAAAACAAACTTAACATCTTGATGCAGATATTTAGAGCTTATTGCATATGAATAAGTATAGACAGGTACATTACAATTTCATTGGATATGTTAGTTGGTGTCTTTGACATTGGTTGTCAAAGAGGGAGAGATTACTGTATCTCATATTGATTAGTAAAAGAGGGAGAGATTGATGATAGAGGGAGAACTTTATCAGAATTAGAGATTAATGTAAGAGGGAGAAATCTGTATTTCATTGATTGAGGGAATTTTGGATAAGAATCATAATGAAGCTAAGGACATTAATAAAATTTAATCCTTATGTATGCTACTCTATAATTATTTGTATTATGACATGTTGTGTTGCTATCAATGCCAAAGAGGGAGATTGTTGATGACAATTATTCAATTGTGTATTGTCATTGATGTTTACACAAGTATATTGATGTTTAAACAAATGTCTAATCCTATCCGAGCACAATCAATGTCTTTCAAGCTCTCGCAGGCATTGAAGATGACCAAAGTAATTTTTAGTTCTAACTGAGTTCACTCGGGCATTACAGTGTTGGTCTGGCATTGAAGGATTCCAGTGTTGACCGAGTAAAACAATTAGTGTCATCCGACTAAAAGTGGCTTATACTTTATGGATAATTAGTTATATGCAACCGACAAACATGAGTTTTATTATTTATTTGGAAGGATATTAAGGCCGACTTGACAAGGCTTATCATATATATATATATATATATATATAAGGTCAATTTTGTATTAAATAGAGTGGTGATGTGGAATTGCATGTGAAGTGTGATATGAAGAGTGAAGTTGAAATCAAATAGGATTCTAATTGCGGACAGAATACAGAGGACTAAAAAAGAATATCTGATTAGCAAGGATCGAGTATTTAATCCAAAATAGAGATCTGAATCAGCAAAGACAGTTTCTTATCAAAATAGGTTAATCCATTGTTACTTTCTAACAATTGTAGCAGTGATCAAAATCTCTTAACAAAGTATACTTAACAGTCTTTTGTAAAACCTCTCACAAGGTAACATTTATACATTGAAGTGTTTGAAGACCTCTCACAAGGCCACTCCTTACAGGGTGATTAAATCCTCTAACAGGGTCACATCTAACAGTGTGTTATTGTAACCTTTAATAGGGTTGGCTCCTAACAGGGCTCACTTCAAAAGAGTGAAAAACAGTGACTAGTTGCTATTGGTGTTTTTTTTTCCCATATTGGGTTTCCATGTTAAATCTTGGTGTTATCTGTGTACATTTAATTTGCTTTATGGTTTATGTTTATGCAATTAATTACTAAAGATAATCATGCTGGGATTAATGGGAAGTAGTATTGAGAGGGGAGGGGTGAATTAGTACCTCTAAAACTTTTAACTCTTTTCACCATTCATCATTAGCAATCATTCCTTACTGTATTACCAACCATTACTGTTGTTCTTTTTTATGCATGTAGTATTAGTTCATAATCTTTAACTGTTTGCAACATTCATAGAAACATTCATGAAAGTAATAAACACATAACACAAGATATGATATCACTGAAAACTCCTGTTAGGAAGTAAAAACTACGGTGGAGATGACACCCAAAAAACTTCACTATCTCCAGAATGGAAGGGAGCTAGTAAAGGCTTACAATTGATCATTTATGATGATCTACCCTATTAGGAGTATTAAGGTGGAGACCGTTTAAGATCTACTCTGTTAAGAGCTTTAGCAACATTGATTTAAGTGTGCACTCGGTTAAGAGATTTACAATAGGACTGTTAGGTCCACCTTTCTTGAAAGGATTTCTTAAGTGTACTACACTTGTTAGAATGAGTACATATATTTGACCTGACTATATGCAATCTACAATTGTTGATCACAAATCCATTAAAGCTCTCATAATAAGAATATCACCTATAGTGATTGATTAATACCTTTCTCTGCTCGTCAGTAGCCTGTGTTCTTGTTCTTGAAACTGATTTGATTCTTTTCTGTCCTTCTGTATGAAATCTCTTGTCTGGTTCTTAGATTCTCTCAGTGGCTAAAATATTTATCGAACAACAACATGTTCACAATAGATTGAGCATCTATTTATGCACGTATTTGACCTATCTAGAATCACGCATTACAATGTTAACTCTTAGATCCAAGGTTTACAACTTGACCTTGATCTTTAGTTTGCATGTTTTAAATCGGTAAAACTAATTAAAACAATAATAAATTCATTGCTTCCTCCGCACATAATAGATTTAAAAACAAATCAAGAAGCTATATATACAACTTTAGTGACTTATCTGACGTGGAAAGTCAGATCCAATTTTTGTGGGATGTAACTGACTGTCAGTTCTTGGTCATCGGGTTGAACTAAAAGTCTATCAGCATTCCTTTGTTGAACTGATCGTCAGGTTCCCTTCATCTGTCGAGTTCCTCTCTTTGCTGTTTCGTTGGGTTGCACTGTTGTTACTCGTTGGGTTCCTTTATCCCTTTTGTCATCGGGTAACACTAAATAGTGTTTGTTGGGATGCTTTGAACTTGACAGTATTGGGTAACCTTGGCATCGGGTAGTGCTATGCCCTGTTTGTCAGTGTAGTGTAAACCGATGGTGTAGATCATGTTTTTCCTTGTGTGTACTAATGGGAAAATATAATGCCTTCAATCTCCCCCTTTGACATTAGTATCAAAAACTGCTATGTGCATAATACTAAAGTGTTTAGTATGTACACCATGTCTATATCCTTGTCATTATATGACTCCCTCTAACTGTATGCATCGGTATAATATAAGTATATATGTACATGTATACTTGCCTATGTACTATACATTAACATTCCTTGTTCTTTTCTCTTTCATTTGTTTAACTATACACATCATTTCCTCCTTTCACTTCCCCTTTCTTTTATTGTGATTATACATATCACTTCCCCCTTTATTTGATACTCATGAAAAAATTGTACAACTTATAAGATGCCAAAAATGTGTAACTTACAATGTGTCAAGAATATGTGAATGGGTGGTCTTGATTTCTTCGATCAATTTCTCCCATTTTTCTTTTAGGAGTTCTAGTGCCATGTGCTCTAGCTCTATCCTTGCATGCATATCATAAATGTTGTCTAGGACATACATTTATGGGGTGGCTATTAGTGCATTTGCCTCTGTCATATGTTTCTGCAGTAGTGAGAGTGTCAATAAGAGTTGTGATTGAAGCTCATTTACCTCATCTCTAAACTTTTTCTCTGTAATCTGTATGTCTTGTCTCAATTTGTGAACCTGTTTGAGTTACTCATTGTGTGATTTTCTTTTCATGCATTGTGCCAAATGCAACAATAGATTCAACTACTTCATCAATTGTTATATTTCTATAATTCTTCTTTGTCACATTAGGCTCATCATATTTTGTGTCTTCTATGTCATCTTTTGTCCTACCCAATCTTTTTCTCCTCTTTGTAGGTGTTATCTTCATAGTTTGCTGCTTTGTTTGTTTTTCTGGCTTTGTTGGTTTCTTCCTCTTATATATCCTTGCTTGACCTTTCTTAAGAGGTGTCGTATCGGTCTTAGTAGTTTGACTCCTTGTCCTCTTCTTCTTTGTAGGAGGTGGAGGTGTATCAGATTTAATTTCCTTAGAATCTGATTTTTGTTCATCATGCCCTTCACCGATGGTGTCCCATTCATCGGTTTCCTCAGTTTGTTCTTGTTCCTCGTCATTTACCGATAGAATATTTTTAAGATTCTTGACCATTTTATTTTTCTTATTGACAACCTTCTTAATTTATAGGCCTCTTTTTATCTTTGACCTGGCCTCTTCATAGGTTCCAAACCTTGGTTGTTTGTTGTCAATGGGCTCATTGATCAATGCATCAATAGCATTGGTTGCTTGATCTATGTTGATTTCATAATCAAGTGGGGCTAACCAAGCTATTCTTGGTACAACCAATTTTATGTTGGTGAAATCTGTATCCACCATAAAACATATCTCATCCCTATGTTTTTCAACAAGTTTCTCATGGATCCTAATTCTTTCCATCATCTTTTCCTTGAATTCAAGGAAGTATGCAGTCATAACAGATTCAAAATTATCTCCTAGTGACTTAATTAGTTCACTAATCTGTAGTGTCACTAGCTTTGTAGTGTCCCATTTCACTTTTCCTATCGAGGGAAAGTATTCTTGAAAGTATAAAAATATGCACATGATAAGTGAGCCAAACTTACATGTGTTAGTCTTTGCAGACCTGATTGTGTTCATGTTCTCATCAAGTTGTTTCAATAGGATCTCACATAGATCCATCTATATGCCCTTGGTCACTATTTTGTAAGCTGCGCTTACTGATGTTGATGATATGCTATTCAGCCTGCTTGCCTGAAATATATTGTAACCAATCACATAAGCAGCGAATCTCAGTTCTTCGTCGGTGATGGTGTTCACTTTCAGTCCTCTGTTATCCCATTCAGCTTTTGTAAGCTTTTCAAATTCTAGCCTAGAAGGATGATTATGAGCCTTAGGATTGTCGGTTATTGGATAACCAGTGACAACATGAAGGACATCCTTAGTGATTTGTTTGGGTTGATCCAACCACAACTTTTGATCATGCATTCTACTAAGTACCAACATGATCCAGTCAGTTTTGAAGTCCCTCGGGAAATATAGGGCATTAGTTATCCCTTTAACCTCTAAGTGTTTGTGCTCTTCCTTCAAGTTCCCTTCTGCATCACAAAGCTTCTTGTAAGCTTCATCCATTTCCAGATCACCTATCTCAGCAATCTTACAGTGAATATAGGACCTTACGTCCTCTATTAGCAAAACCCTAGGTGAAATCTTAGAAAACGTTTTAGTTTCATCGGGTTGCGATGCAATCTATGGGAATATCTTGTATTTGGGTTCAACACAAGTGTTATTCTTGATTAACCTAACCACATTATTCTTATCACTCTTGATCTTAGTGGTTCTTGAAGTGGTTGTCATCATTTATTCAGCTTTTAGGGCTTTCTTGAAATTTAGGGCTTTCTTGAAAATAATGACAAAGATCTTTCAGTGACCTCGATACTTACTTCGATCTATGATAATGGTGAATGATTTGTTTGCTATGTGCTTGGATCGAGTTGAGGTCACTCTGCTGAATGCTCTTCAATCGCTCTATTTTTCACTCTGCTTTTCTCTTCAAATCGCGGGTGCAAAATGAAGTGCTCCCGTTGACTATTTATAGAAATTTTCCCTAAGTCTTTGTCATAAATGCTTAGTGACTCATCAAGACATGAAGATGGAGTTCATCGGGAAGACTTTCAGAATCATCATCGGTGTTGTCAGAATGTTCGGGATGGCTGTTAAAAATTTTGCTTTTACCGACGGATATTGGTATTCTGTCGTGAAAACTTTATAACTTTATTTCCTTACCGAAGGGTGTCGGGTTACATTAGCAACATAGCCATTTTATGTGTTGACCGACAATTTCTAGTAAGTGTAAACAACTCATCCATAATGTTCACCAATGATTTTTGGTATGTGTATACCGACGGGGTTGTTTTCTCAGAATTGAAACAAGTAACATAATATGCATCTTTATTCATGCATATTTTGACTATCTATCAATTGTATAATGGAACTGATGCAAAATATGACTTGGTTTAGTGCAGTTCCATACTTACTTGTTCAGCTTAAGTGGGGGTGGTGATGTCACTAGATCCATTAGATGAGGTGCCATCATTTGTATTACTTGGTCCAGCTTCGTCATTGCTTGAAGCTTTTCTCCACATTTTGTCTCTAGCCCTCTAGATATCTTCAATGGTGTTTCCATTGGGATATGTGCTTGTCTCTGTCATTCTGTCTTTGCAATATTTCTTGAGATGACCAACTTTGTGACAGTGTAAGCATGCCATTCAAGGGTTTGACCAGCCTCTAGACCTTTTGGTCCATGCCCTCATGCAGTTTGCAGCAATGTGACCATATCTACCACATGTTGTATAGTTTGTCCAAGTATTGTAGTCCCATACATATTGATTACCGATTCT
>MU223997.1:2622152-2647220 GCA_018584345.1 Thuja plicata
ATGTAGGTTTCCTTCTTTGGTTGTTCCATCTTAGACTTACATTCATATGCTTTATGTCCTTTCTTGTTACATTTATAACAGAATCCTATGAATGAAGATGTATATTTAGGAATACCTTTCATTTTGCATCGGCATACATTTGATGTGTGAGCTTGCTTTCCATAGTTCTTGCATGTCAGCTTTCTTGGTCTTGGATTTTCATAGACATTCTTTGGATTGGCTTGAGTTGATGATTCTCCATTTTCGGTAAAGCCTAGACCGTTATTGTTGTTGAATCTTCGTTGTCCTTCAAGAAAATCATCCATTCTTTTATTGCTCTCTTCATCCTTTCTGATAACTTCATTATGTTGCTGCTGAATTCTAACCTTATGCTTTAGTTTTTCATTTTCTTCTCTTAGTTCACTGATAGCCTGTAGTCTTTCAATGAGTTATATATTCATTTTGTTTTCTTCTCAACTCATTAGAATAATCTGATTTATGATCTCATGGTGATGCTCAACATGTCTTTGAATTTCTAACTCCTTCTCTTGTAGTTTCTCTATAATCTTCCTTCTGTCATCAATAACAAGTGTTCTTTTTGTTTCAGCTTGTCTAGCAGAACTCATCACATCAATCATTCTTACCATCTATGTCTCTTGACCGATTTGCAACATCTTTATTTGCTCTGTCAGATGTTGATTGATCTCCTTCAGATTTGTGATGTTCTCTTCTGATGTATCTGATGTATTAATTGTATTTGATCTTGAAGATTCAAAGAAATTTGGAATCTCTTCTTCTTGATAATCCTTTTCATTGCTTCGGGTTTCCATACCTTTCCTCTCATCCAACAACTCTCTCATCTTGATTCTCGCTTCTTTATATTGTTCATAGAACATCTGTATCTCAAGCTTTTTATTATCAATATTCTTATCAAGTTTGTACTTCTCCTTTGTATGATCTTTTCTTTTGAGCCTTTAAGCTTTCCAAGAAGAGACCTAGCTCTGATACCAATTGTTGGGATTAATGGAAAGTAGTACTGAGAGGGGAGGAGTGAATCATTACCTCTAAAACTTTTAACTCTTTTCACCATTCATCATTAGCAATCATTCTTTACAGTATTACTGACCATTACTGTTGTTCTTTCTTATGCATGTAGTATTAGTTCATAATCTTTAACTATTTGAAACATTCATGGAAACATTCATGAAAGTAATAAACACATAACACAAGATATGATATCGCAGAAAACTCCTGTTAGGAAGTAAAAACTGCGGTGGGGATGACACCCACAAAACTTCACTATCCGCAGAATGAAAGGGAGCCGATAAAGGCTTACAATTGATCACTTATGATGATCTACCAGGTTAGGAGTATTAAGGTGGAGACCAGTTAAGATCTACTCTGTTAAAAGCTTTAGCAACACTGATTTAAGTGTGCACTCGGTTAAGAGATTTACAATAGGACTGTTAGGTCCACCTTTCTTGAAAGGATTTCTTAAGTGTACTACACTTGTTAGAATGAGTACATATATTTGACCTGACTGTATGCAATATACAATTGCTGATCATAGATCCATTAAAACTCTCATAATAAGAATATCACCTATAGTGATTGATTAATACCTTTCTCTGCTCATCGGTAGCCTGTGTTCTTGTTCTTGAAACTGATTTGATTCTTTTCTATCCTTCTGCATGAAATATCTTGTCTAGTTCTTAGATGCTCTCAGTGGCTACAATCTTCATCGAACAACATGTTTACAATATATTGAGCATCTATTTATACGTATTTGACCTATCTAGAATCACACATTACAATGTTAACTCTTAGATCCAAGGTTTACAACTTGACCTTGATCTTTAGTTTGCATATTTTAAATCAGTAAAAATAATTAAAACAATAATAAATACATTGATTCCTCCTCATATAATGAATTTAAAAACAAATCAAGAAGCTATATATACAAATTCAGTGATTTATCTGACGTGGAAAGTCAGATCCACTTTTTGCGGGATGTAACTGACTGTCAGTTCTTGGTCGTCGGGTTGAACTGAAAGTCTATCAGCATTCCTTTGTTGAACTGATCGTCAGGTTCCCTTCATCTGTTGGGTTTCTCCCTTTGCTATTTCATCATGTTGCACTGTTGTTACTCGTCGGGTTCCTTTAACCGTTTTGTCATCGGGTAACACTGAATAGTGTTTGTCAGGATGCTTTGAACTTGGCAGTATCAGGTAACCTTGGCGTCGGGTGGTGCTATGCCCTATTTTTCAGTGTAGTGTAAACTGATGGTGTAGATCATGTTTTTCCTTGTGTATACTAATGGAAAATATGATGCCTTCAAATCATAGTTAATATCAAGTAAGATTTGCTATGTTAATCGAAAAACAATGTTAAATTTGTTTAAGACATCTAAGGGACTTGGATTTTTTTTGTGGTAACTGATTCACCCCTCCCCTCTCAGTTACTCAACTCATTTCCAACACTTTATTTCCAATAATCTTGCTCGGGGAGTGGTTCCTCCTCACATGTTTTGCTAAAATAGGCTCAGTAGGTTTCGATGCTTCATCCTCATTATTCGGTTGTAGAGTAATCTGTTTAGCTTCCTCCTTAGTAGGTGCTCTAGGTAAGGTGTCAGGAACATTAGGTTGTACATATATAAACTTATCATAGTCTTCAGGTTCCCTTTTTCTTTCTTCATTATTCTTTTTTGCAAACTCATCAATTCTCACATTTGCACTTTCTACCATTTTGTTAGTAACTTTATTAAAACACTTATAGGCTTTACTCCTTGTAGAGTATCTTAAGAATATTCCTTCATCCCTTTTAGAATCAAACTTTCCTTCTCTAGAATATTTCAAGATATAACATCTGCTTCCAAAAACTTTGAAATAACTCACATTAGGTTTGTGATCATACCATATTTCATAAGGTGTTTTGTTGGTACCTTTTTTTATTTTTACTTGGTTAAGTGTATAAATAGGTGTACTGACTGCTTCTCTCTAGAAGTTTTGTGAAATACCTTTCTCAATCATCAATTTCCTAGCACAATCAACAATAGATACGTTTCTTCTCTCAGCAATACCATTTTGTTGTGGTGTCCTCAGTGCTGACATTTATCTCTTAATTCCATTTTCATTATAATACAATGTAAACTCATCAAATGTAAACTCACCTCCTCTATCAGATCTTAGAAATTTCAGTTGTCTTCCAATTTATTTCTCAACTCAAGCCTTATACCACTTAAACATTTGTAATGCATCAGATTTATCTTTTAAAAACATTACAAACGTCATTCTAGAATAATTATCCACAAATAGAATAAAATATTTATCTCCATAGTAACTTTGAGTTCTCATAGGTCCACATAAATCAGTATGAACTAAATCCAAAATTCCTTGGGTAACATAAGTTGTGCTTGAAAAACTATATTTAGTCATCTTACCCATTTGACATTCTCTGCACATAGCATTCTCAGGTTTCTCTAATCTCGGTAATCCTCTTACTCTATTATTTTTACTCACTTTGATAAAGTTGTCAAAATTAACATGATAAATCCTTTTGTGCCATAGCCAAACATCCTCAACTTTAGCATACAAGAAACTCTTCATAGAAATATCAAGAAAAAATAAATTACCTTTAGATTGTTCTCCAGTAGCAATTACATTTTCCTTCTTATCAAAAACTTTTACTCTTGCATGTTGAAATTCCATTCGGTGATATGTGTTATTTAGTTGTGCAACACTTAATAGATTATACTTTAATACTTCAACCCAATAAACACCATCACATCTTATGTTATTCAGTAAAATTATTGAACCTTTTCCTTTCATAGGGTATGGAGCATCATTACCAATCTAACATATCCTCCATCATGCTTTTCCAAGGAAATAAACTTAAGTGTGTCACTAGTCATGTGATGTGAACAACCACTATCTATAATCCATGTTTCATTCTTACTTGTGATATTAGGGTTCTTGGTTCTTCTTTATCAGAATTATGTTTAATAGAAACATAAACAACTTCTTTTTCCTCACTGTCATCTAAATCATCATCACTTAGATCTTCATTAGCAATATGACAAGATTTATTACCTTTATTTTTGTAGTCTATTAATCTCCTGAATCTGTTTTCTCTTTTGTCCTTATTTTTTTTTAATCTTTCTTCTCCTCATTATCTTTATTAGGGAAGTTAGATGCAAAATGACCAATCTTGTTATAGTTAAAAAATTTCAAGGGTAACTTACCTTGGTATTTGCCTTTGCCTCTTTGTAACCTTCTAGCCAACAAAGCTTCAAAATCTATCTTGTTCTCTTCATCTGCAACATATAATTATTCCAAACCACTCTGACAGCTATAAAATCTCTCACTAGCACTACTCAAATATCTATCACTAGGTCTAAAATCATTAGAGCTTCCTATCTTAAAAGATGACTTAAATGCAAAACCAATCTTAGATGTAGCAGGTAAACTATTATCAAATTCATTAATCTCAAATGTAACCAGCTTACCAGTAGTAGCATCAAGAGAAACATTCATCTAAGGAATGGATCTCAACTATTGTATAGAAGATAATCGAATAGAATAAATCTGTAGTAGGGTTCTCAACATTTTGCTTGTAACATCTTCTTTTATTATGGCTCCACCAACTCCTATGATAGAATTAACAATCTCCTTAAGTCTAGTGTTGTATTGTATTATGTTTTCTCCATCTTTCATTCTCATAGAATCAAATCTACCTCTCATAGTTTCTTCTTTTTCTTTCTGAACATAGTGATCTCCACCATAGGTCAAAATAAGATATGCCACATTTTTTTCAAATTAGTACATCCATCAAGTTCATCATATTCCTGATCGGTAAGTGTAGAATTTATCTCAATCATGACTTGTGTGTGTGTTCTTGCTTCTGTCTTTGCTCAGTGATTTTAAAAGGTGTTGTATCCAGTACAACCTATTCATTATCAAGAAAATGAAGTCCATATTCTCCTATACCAGACACATGCAATCTCATTATACTTTTCCATGTAGAGAAATGTTCCCTATTCAAATTTGGTGCTTCCCTCTTATACATCTTTAGATATTGATTCAAGTCATTTTAAACTTAACACTTCAGAAAACCAACACTCTGATACCAATTGTTGGTCCCACTGAGGGGGAGGGAGGGGTGAATTGGACCAAATCAAACTTAAACACTTAAAATTCAACTCACTGATTCACTCAGTAACACTAAATACAGTAATAACCAATTCACCAAATAACTTAATAACTTAAACAATGATACATCTCGTAATATGCAAATCAATCATTCAAACTCAGTAATCACACATTTAACTCAGTTGACACCAGATTTAATGAGGAACCCAATATGGGAAAAACCTCTGTGGGAATTGTGACCCATAATAAAAATGTACCTTTTTGAAGTACGCTTGTTTAGGAACTTATCTTGTTAAAGATTACAAACACATTTGCTAAATGTGACCCTGTTAAAAGATTTCCCTCAGATTGGTTAAGATCCTCACCCTGTTAGGAGTGGCCTTGCTAGAGTACTTTAAACACTCTTTTGGAATGTCACCTACATCTAGGATTTACAAATATGATTGTTAAATCCACTACGTTAAGAGATTTTCTCTGTTACAAAAGATAATAAGCAACAATTAAACTTTGATATGTAAATATATCAACTGCATTTTTCTTGTGTCAGATCCTTTATGCTCACATGAATACTGGCATCACATACTCCATTTGTCTCTATTTAAAATTGTATATTCTTCTCTTTCTTCTTCTCTATTCTTCTCGGTAACTCTGTTCTTCAGCTTCTTAATTCAACTGGATAGCATCATAATCTCTATTAATTTATCATTCTTTATATAGATATACTTTTGCCTCTTAATCTCCTTGCTTAGGTTTTCCATCATTTATGCTCAGTCATTCGATCATCTTCTTCATAAATCTCAACTCGGTAAACCATTTAACTTTTACCTCATAACTTGAACTTTTATCGAAACTCACATAATCAGGTTTAACCGCTTGATCTTTCGCCTTAGATCTTCTCATTCAATTTTCTCACTCGTAGATCTTCTAATGAACTTCCTTTAATTCTTTTCTCCATCCATATCATCATATCCTTGTATTTTTTAGATTAATAAATTAATTAACTTATTAATTAAATCATTTGATTTAATTATTAAAGTCACTTATGATCTCTAATTTACTTAAGCTAAACTTTAGGTATGTTATAATTAATTATTTTATTAATTATTCATGTAACCTAGGTTTCTCCACCTTTTGTTGTTCAATCTCCTTTATAAGGATTGATCTCTTTGTATTTCATTTTATTCCATCTCTAAATGAATATTTTGTCTTTCAGATCATTCTGAGTTTTGTCTCCAAGCTTTGCTTTTGCAATAGGTTATTTTGCATGCAGTGAACCATGGTGGTTGGATTATATGAATTCTAACATGGTATCAGAACCTTGTTGTTGCAGTCCATTCTTGTTTTTTTTAAGATTTTGGAGCTCTAAGGGTTTCAAGTTTTTTCAGCGATTTTTGTGTGGATTTAAAGAAAAAAATTTCAGAGCACTTTGAGCACAAATTGACCTCAAGGTTGAGCTCAAAAGGCCCAAAAAACTTTATTTTTATTTAAGACACGTCCAATTTGTACATAGTTGAAATCTGGGCCACCGAATTATTATTTTTTGAATGGCAATTTGGGTTTCTTGGTTCTCTTCTTGTTTTGGAGCAGTCTTCGGTGTTTTTCTCATAACTTGAGCAAACAGAGGCCATTTTTAAAAAAATAAGATAGTGTCGAAAAGTTTTTTTTGAGATGGAGATTTTGGTGGGGGTTTCATTTTGAGATTTTTTTGTTTTACTGGTTTTTTTCTAGTCAAAGAGAGTCCTTCTTTTCAGTGCTTCCAAACCTCTAGAATGAGCATACAGACTTCATTTCTTACTCACAAACAGGCGTCAGAAATCTCTTCACAAGATCTCTTTAGATTTGAGACTCTTTTTATGGAGAAACTATTCAGGTATTTTCCCTTTCATTTTGAAGCATTTATTACACTATCTCTCCTTATCAATGGCAGATTCAGATTTAGTTAAGCTTCTCACTCCTCACAATTTCCAAGTATGGAAATCCCATATGACTCAGCTTCTCTGATCATGAGGGTTATGGTCTTGTTTATACACCATTCAGCCAGTCTTGACTCATCCTTTCAAGGTCATGCAACATAGGAATAAGATGTGTGAGACCATGGGTGTGCATTCTCTACATGTTTTAGATAGTTTTCTCTTCCATCTTGATGGGTGTGATAACCCTCTTAATATATGGGAGAAGTTTCAGACTCTCTTTGGCATTGTCAATGAGTTCAGGGCACTTCACATTGAGGCATAATTGACAACTTTAGGTCCTGATACATTTACTTCTATTCAAGATTTCTTAACAAAATTCAAATCTATCAGAACTATCTTGTAGGGGTGTGGAAAGAATAAGACAGATACAAAGTGCATTTACCTGATTCTTTCAAAGCTTCATGGTCCCTTTCAGATATTTTATTCTACCTTCCATTCCACCATGGATACTTTGGGTCCACGATTTACCATGCCTACATTTGATATATTTTGTGATCATTTGACTCATGAGAAGGAAAATCTATCTCAGCTTGATTGTCTCACAAAATCACAGAACTATGCATTGGTAGTTCACCCATCTTCAGGGAAGCCAGAGTAGAAATAGATATTTACAACCACAGATAGTAGGAAGGATTATAGTGCTCAGAACTCCTTTGGCTACTGGATTCAAGTGCTTCACACCATATGGCATCTTCTCGGAACTTATTCTCATCTTTTGAAGCTTCTCCTACTCCACATATTTCGATGGGGAATACCATTGTTATGAATGTTTTTGGGAAAGGTTCTATTGACATTGATGATGGTGCATTCCATGATGTACTATGTGTTCCATCTTTGTCCTCTAACCTTCTCTCTATCTATCAGATTACTCACAGTGGGACATGGAAGATAGTTGAGTTTACTCCAGATTCAGTACACATTAGAGACAATGAGACAAGCAATATTGTTGCAACATGGATATTTGATCATTCTTCTCACATATACTCCTTCTCTCAATTTGGTCTACCATCTCCACTGTCGTAGAATAGCTCTCCTTTTTCACGAGAGTTTATTGAGGTGAAGTTGGGTCACTTGAACTTATGTGTAGTTCCTAAGATTAGTGTTTTGACTTCTACACCTCCACCTCATGTTGAGTTTACATTTGTTCATTAGGATTCCTCTTCATCTTTGCCAGACATTATCGCTCCATGCATCGAGCCACCTACTGTAGTTTTTGAGGACATATTAGAGGATATTCATCTCCTCTCAGGTGATAGATTCAACACATCTATTGGCCCACCTTCATTGGAGATTCCATTACAGGAGTCTCATGCATTCTCTTTTGAGCATCAGCTAGGCCTTCCAACTTTTTCTCACATTCAGGGGTTTCCTCTTCTTCATCCAACGCCTTTGTTTCTTCCACGGTGGAGCCACATTGGTCCGATCATTGAAACAGGGGTTCTATCATTCTGGGGGGCTTTGGATTATCGATCTTCTCTCATGGGTGGGTTGGTTGTTCTTATGGTTTTGAGAGAGTCTCTTGAGCCATTTCTTTTCTGCATTCTTTTTTCATCTCTTTTTGGAGTAGATTTTTTTCCCATGTGGTTTTCTCTATTTCTCCACTTTACAGAGATTTGGTTATCATTGGGTACCTAATCAGGCCTTGTTGTCAGGAGCGAAATTTCCTAATTTTAGTAGTTGTTTCTAGGTTTAGATTCTCCCTAAGTTTATCTTAAGGGGGGTGTTAGAATAATAATTTAATTATCTTATTAATTAAATCATTTGATTTAATTATTAAAGTCACTTATTGTCTCTAGTTTATTTAAGCTAAAATTTAGGCATGTTATAATTAATTCTTTTATTATTTATTCATGCAACGTAGGTTTCTCCACCTTTTGATGTTTGATCTCCTTTCTAAGGATTGATCTCTTTGTATTTCATTTTATTCCCTCTCTAAATGAATATTTTTTCTTTTAGATCATTCTAAGTTTTGTCTCCAAGCTTTGCTTTTGTAACAAGTTATTTTGCATGCAATGGATCTTGGTGGTTGAATTCTATGAATTCTAACAGTATTAAATTTGATCTTATCATCATTTACAATCAATATCATGTACTTAGTAATTTTATTTGCAACTCAGTAACTAAATTCGTTCACTGCTTAGTGCTAGGTGCTCCGTGCTCAATAACTGAAAATCGATCAACACAACTCTATACTGACTGACTCGGTCTAGCTCGAGAGACTAACTCGTTTCAGTCATAACTTAACTCTCTACAATTTATGACTTAATCAATCAAGTGTACCAACTTTATAACATCAAATATGTAGTAGCAAACAACTCTATCAACATCACTTCATCATTGTCTGATCTGTATTTGTCACCCAATAAACTTCTCCTTCGTATGATATGGTAACTCAATAAAAAATAGTAAATCAATTGCTTGACATCAATGATAAAATAATAACTGATCTAGACATTTCTACAAACATGTATACTCATTATCACTCGATCTTCATCATCTCCATCAGTTAATCAACAATTAGTATTTCAATTTTGACTGATTCTACTGAATCACTATACTTTTCGAAGTGTCAAAAAAAGTTTGTGATTGCCAAACTTAATTTAATTTATTTCTTAATTATAACCTATAATGAATGGATATGCAATCATAGTATGGTAGTGTTTATACTTATGATAAAGAGTCATCTTATAATCTGAGCTTGTTCATACATTTTGATTTGATATATTGGGAAGTTTAGATAAATTGAACTATAATTGAATGACGAATAGATAAGTTATAATATTGTTTCATTATTAAGGACATCCATTCCTTTATATTATCATATTTTATTAAGACCAAATGCCTTCTAATAGTGCTGGAAATTGATAGTACACATTCATAGGCTATATCACGGCTTGACTTATAAACATCCCTTGTAACAATTTGTTTCTAATAAGATCAAAGGGCTTGGATATATTTTACACGCATTGAAAATGAGGGAGATTGTTTAGTTCATGCAATCTCTTTGTACTCAAAGTTACCATATTCCTGCTACTATGAATGTAGACTATTTCAAGATGCTAATCAATATAATCTAAACTCTCAATCCCTTTCTAAATTAACCATCATATGCTATGATTTATATTGAAACTTAATACATAATATACATAAAAGTATATCATCATGTTGTTACTATATAAGCAAGTTTAAAGAGAAACATAAATGCTTAATAGTAGGAATAAACTATAGAGCCAAATATCTACCAGATGTATGCTTATACAATACCAGAGTCACTGAAGGAGGTATCATAGTTACAATATCAAAATTGTGTAGGAGTTATCCTACAAAATTACCCCCACTAAAACTACAAAAGAACACTATAAACCCCTTATTATTAATTATAGAGGGTATCATACTATACTAAATTCACAGAGGTGAAGTAAGTCATTTACATCGGATAACTATGATATCCTTATCAGATCCACCATCAAAATCATCATAATCCAAGACCAACTTTCCCTTAGAATCCTTTTTGTATGCATCCTCTTTCTTCCAACTATTTTTTTATTATCTTAGGCAGGATAAAATGAAAGCGCTCTAAGTCTACATTAACCAGAGAGGCTGGAACATCATAACTTTCAACTCAGAGGTAATCATAAATCCACACCGTATCATTTATTTTGACAATGCTACTCCACTTCAACAAGAAATGAATGTTACACTCAATCTCATCTTGTATAGCCTCAAACGATGCTTTGTCTTTGAAAACCAGTATTTTCCTTCTTACCACATGGTTTGAATCTCCAAACTGCCAATCAAAGCATTCATGTATTCTTCTAGATAAGGAATCTCAAGTCTATGATTGATGCTAAAGACAACATTCTCCAGCACACCCAATAACTCCTTAACAAAAATTGTATTGCAGAGAGCTACTATGTCCAGTTTAGGGATCTTGGCCCAAAACATGCATGAAAAAAACACCCCTATAATGTTGCTATTTGACCTATATGTAAACTCAGTTAAAATGCTTCTCACTTAGGACCACCTCCACCACATTTCTTTCCATATCATCTAGGTGATGAAGGATCCTATTCCATCTTTCTGGCTTAATGTCACCTCTAAAATCCATAATCCTATTCACAAAGGTATGAAAGACTTTAACATTTGTATCCATGAGAGATAAAGACCTAGAGCATATCTAATACCTAACATGATGCAATGAGAGATACAAAGACCACAAGGGGACTATCTAAAAAGGTTGACATGTTTCTACGAGAATCTAGAAGATGCTAGAAGAAAAAAAAGAAAAAGGAAATCAGAGAATGATAGGAAAGCTAAGTAATCATAGAAGAGAAGGGTGATCAACCCGCGATGTCAGCAAAAACTATGAGGGCATAAACAATTGATGAGGAAAATGTAGGTGGAGAATGTGATAGTGAATGATTATCAGGCATGATACAGAGTCGAAGGTGGAAATGAGGAATGATCAAAGGGGATGTCGAGTAATCATAAAAGAATAGGGCACAAAGAGCTCTAGTTTAGAGGCTTACTAAATCTAGAGAAGCACTCAAGATATAGATACTAACATAAATAAAGGAAGTAAATCCTAAGACAAGAGGGTAAATATTAGAATATAAAAACCAGATAAAACTCATTTGTCTTTCCATGACCCCCGAAAACCACACTAGCCATAAATTTTATATACTTGCTTTTCCAAATCAATTAGACATTATTGAAAATTATATATAAGCTACTAATATGCCAAGTTAAAGTGACATATTAGGTAATAAAGAGATCAAGAGCCCAATTAGGATGTTTTAAGAGCATAAATGAGGGAGCACCTTGAAGGGAAGAGTATATACTCTATTTTAGAATATAAGTTCCAGTGATCCTATAATAGTTCTATCAAGGTTGTTTTAATTAGAAATTTCTTTTTAATTTATTTTATTAGCTTTGTAGTTATTGGAGCATTTATTGGGGTTAGGCCACTCTTTAGTTTAACCATTTCTACCTATATAATATCTTAGTTATTTAATATATGATATATTAATCTATATATATTTATATAGAGTGTTTATGTATGTATACAATATAAAGGGGAGAAAAGCAAAGAGCAGAAAAAGAAGGCAATAAAAGGACAGGGAAGTATATAGTATAAGAGGAAGAAAACAAAAAGGATAATATCATATATTATAGGGTAAGATATAAGCATGCATATAAATTAGTAGAAGGTATAAGAATGAGTGAGATACTTGACTCTAAGGGAGAATTTGAAGATGCATTGAGATTAGATGAAGAAGATAAAAGATAGTTTGAGACAAGAATAGCTGAGAAAAACAATGAGATCATGGGGATAACATGGGTACACTATAATATGATCAATCAACTAGTGAGAGCAAATCTAGAGTTGACGAGTAAAGAATTTGAAAATCAAGCATTGAAGTGTGAAGTTGAAAGATTGGCCAGTGAACTAAAATATGAAAAAGAAGCCAATGAAGTACCAAAGAGAAATGAGGAAACACTAAGAACATTGGAAAAATTGATTAAAGGTCAGAGAAAATATGGAGAAGAAAGGATATGGATGATGGAACATCATTTGGGACAGTTGAAGGCACCTCATCCTTCGGATTGGGTGCAACCGACTCTGCCTAATTAGTTAAGAGGTATGAGTAGGAACTGCACGTTAAATTTAAAATCTTAAATTGGTTCCTAAATCTATTTGTAGAGATCCATATGAGCTTTTGGATACATATTGTTGAGTTTATGTTTCATATTTATTTGGTGAAAGGAATTATAATGTTGTATCATTCGGTGAAAGGAAATGACATTCAGGTAATCGGTAAAGTAAGTTGGCAAAGCATTAATTGTTATTTTTATGACCATTGGAAACCCTAAACCTATAAAAAGCTATAAATAGACCTCATTTTCTATTATTGTTGCTTACCATTTTCTAGAGCAGTGTGAAAAGAGTTGAAATTGAGTCTTCAAGAGAATTCGATTAATTGTGAAGGTAATCCTAAACTATTTTGATCACATTTGAATCTATTTAATGTATTTGTGGTGTTTTTCTAGCTGTATTAGTGCAACCGATTCATAGACGCAAACCCTAGTTCTAAAAATCTATGTTTGACAAGAAGATATGGCCTTGAAAGCTCAAAACCCGATTCTAGTGGAGAATGTTGAGCCCGTGAATCCTAAGTACAAGATACCTCCTGTGAAGGCATTTGAACTAGACATGATGGGTGCACTTTCATCCATTCTAGACAAATTTCTATTGATCTAGGACATTCACATGTTCATACATTGTAAATTTGAGGATATTTTTGAAGCATAAATTGATTCATCTTACCATAAGTTATGTGCGGATGGTAAACTAAAGAGCGGTCATTTTCATATTTAGTCAAAGGGTTTGAATCATGCCCTACATATTTTGAGGGTCTTCAAAATAGAGTGGATAAGGATGGTCCTTAGCTGAGTACATGACCAATTTATGTGGTTAGATCAACCTATGAAGATCACAAAGGATGTATTGCATACTGTGATAGGATATCCGCTAGGTGACAAGCCTAAAGCTATCAGACAAATTGAGAAGAACAAGTTGAGTGAATCAACAAAAGCTAAATGGGATGGAAGAGGTCTGAAGATTTTGACTATTGAGGGCCCTGATTCAAAATTTTCATGCAACATCTTGTCCTACCAAGTATTCCAATCATCCTGAGTGGACAGCGTACCTTGTGGAGTTGTTGATCTGGCTTACAAGATTGTAAAGAAAGATATGCAAATTGATCTATGTGAGATATTGTTGAAACAGTTTGAAGACAACATGAATACCATAAGAAAAGCTAAGACAAACACATTGAAGTTTGGATCACTATTGGTATACATATATATTTATTTTGAGAACTTTTTTCCATCTGTTGGAAATGTGACATGGAATGTTGATAAGCCAGTCATTTATCAAATTAGTGAGTATATTCAAAATCTAGGAGAGAATCTTTACATTGTAATGAATGAATACTTCTCTAAGTCCCAAACAAGAATGCATCATAAATTTAGAGTTTCACCTCAATTAGTTGAGAAATATCATGATTCTATTTGTTTTGAGGTAGACACCGACTCATGCATTGTCAAGCCAGTTGAGCCTAGGAGTACTTGGCTAAAACCTATGGGCTATGAGATGGACGTAGACATTGCATCTCAACAAATTGAAACTCTCTTAGCTAAGCCTGCTGACAAAAGAGCCAAGAGATATGGAACATATGAAGAAGTTAAGGCTAAGATTAAGAAAGGTATATTGGTACCTAAAATTCAAAGAAAATATAGCAAGATGATTGCTAATCTATCTAAGAATTTTGGAATTGATAATGAAGAAGATGAGGCAGGACCCTCTGAAGTGGAAGGCAAGAAACCACAAGTCTTGAAGCCTTCACCGATCCCCAAATCTACTAGACCATCAACTAGGTCTATAACTACACCGAAAGTAAAGAAGAAATATGTTTAACAGAAAGAGAATACACATGTAAGAAGTAAGAAGGCAGTCACTAGACATAGGAGAAGGCTGAATCTAACACCACTTAGTGACACAAAGATTGAATATTTAAGAAAATTCAAAGTTGAGGAAAACACACCTCCACCACCAGGAAGTCTAGATGAAATGATAGACACAATGAAAACATGTGGAACATTCAGAGGAATGAAGCAAGCAAAATACAACACTCAAAGCAAAGAGAAAAAGGTAAAAATTAAAGATGCAATTGTTTACTCTTTACAAAAATGCAGATACACACCACTTGAAGTTATCAAGTTTTTGCCTATTGAGTTATACAACAACATAGATGCAAGATGGAAATATGTTATGAATGCTGAAAAATAAATGAGAGAAAGATCTCTCTTTCTAACTGTACCAAACCTATCTATAGAAGAAATTGAAGAAACATTGAAACATCATTCTAAACAATTCCTTATAAAAGGAAGATATTTAAGGATTATGATTGGAGAATTAGAGAAATTACAGTTAGAAACCAATGCTAAGTGGAGAGAGATATTCAACGTCAAAGAAATTGAATCACAAGCTGAGAAAGAAAAGGATAACATAACCAATGAAGTTGTAAAAGATGATCAAGGTATGAATTATCGTATTGATTTAAAAATTGACACCGACGAAGTTATTATTGAAGATATTACTAACAAGGATCCATGATATGATATATCACAATATGATAATGTTATGGAAACCAAGGACACTAATACAGAACCAATGAACATCAATGATAAGGCTACTACTAATCCTATTCTACAACCTATATTGGAACAAGTACTAGATTATCACACAACTCAAGGTGATAATGATACAGTTTCTATGGATACAAATGAGGCAAGCACCGAACCTGAAAAGGAAACAACACAAGTAGCAACAGATCAAAAAAAGGAAATAAAGAAAGAGAAGGAAAAGGAAATAGAGAAAGAGAAGGCAAAGGAAACAAAGAAAGAAAAGGAAAAGGAAGTAGAAAAGGAAAATGAAGTTGAGAAATAAAAGGACACTGAGAAGGATACGACTACCGAGAAACCAACAACACTAAACACCAAATTGGTTCCCCCAACTGAGTCTATTGTACAAAAACAAGAGCCCAACAAAGATGAACCAAAAGAACAAAGTAATCAGAAGGAAGCCGAGAAACAAAAAAAATGAGAAGAAAGATGACACACTAAGAGAGAAGAAAGAAGAGGAGAAACAAGTTGAAAATAAGGAAGAAAAAAAACAAGAGGAGCAGAGAGCTAGAAATAGTACAACAGAGACAACATTTGATGCACTAAAGGAATCACATTCCCCAAAGAATTCACCAAGTGGAAGTATGTTAGAAAAGAAGAGGAAATATGTAGATATGAGCCAACTGATCATTATACCAAATGTAGACATATCTACTATGAGCCCTGATGAAATGACCAAGTTTGCAGAATTGGTGAGACTTAAGGCAATATAAAAGAAATTTCTTCAAAAGAGAAATAAGACTGATGTATTGGAAAGTGTCAAACATGTATTACAGGAGATTCTTCCGGATGAAACTATTGATAAAACATAAGATATCATTAGTCAATTAGAAGGACCAGTGGAACAAGTCTAAAATCCAAATCAAGTCACTACTGACTACATGATGAAGGTTCATTCAAGGAAGATGGAACTGCAAATGATTGAATCAATTCTAAACAACATTGCAGTAGATAAGGTATCACTTTCTAAGGCCTCTATCTATATTGAGACTAAATTGTCTCATATTCTAGAAATGTTTTAGAAAATTTGTTCCATTTCAAACTTCACCAAGGATATAAGGTAGAAAGATGAGTCTGTTGAGACTGAACTAACTGAGCAACTGAAAAATATCACTATCAAGCCTGGTTCTTTACAAGTTTATTACTCAAGGTTGAAACAATTGATGGGGATGAAACAAAAACTAAGATGAGAAGAGAATAAGAGAAGAATGGAACTTATAGAGCTGCAAACATTGTTGATTCCCCACATTGAATCAATGCAAAGTACTTTGAAGAAGACCAAGGATTTAGACAACAGCCCCGATGGTAGTTCATTGGACACCATCATTCAAATGGCAATTGATGTTGCTGCTCAAATTATTGACCTTAAAACACTCAAAGAAGCATGGAAGTCATCCCTAGCTGATGTACAGAAGAAGTACCCACACATTTTGATAAGGTATAATTTTATCCTACTGAGCACTAAGAAATTTTGGTTTTGGCATATTTGTCAAAAATGGGGGATAATATAATATGTATGGATATAATACATAAGGGAGATATAAGTATGTGTATAGGGGGAGTTACACAACATTTTGAAGATTTTGACAGAGATATGGTATGTTATAAGAAGTATTATCTAAGGAGGAATCATACCAAGAGTTGTACAAATTTTGATGACTTTGAAGTTTTTTTGTCAAAATGCCAACTAATGCCAAAGGGGGAGATTGATACTCCTATAAGATAGTTTGTTGTCATTAGTTTTCTCAAAGTCATGATAGTCAATTAAGCTAGTTAGTAAAATGAAAGAATACACTAAGGTAAATAGTCAATAAAGTAGAGTATCAAAGACACCGAGCACCGAACAGTAACAAGCACCAAGTTAAGCAGGTGATAATTATCGATCAAGAGTTAGTCACTGAGTCACCAAGAAAAGTGAGTCATCAAGTAGATGTTATGTCACCAAGAAAGATTAGAGTACATTACCGAGTATACCAGAGCTGAAATAACAATTCAAATTTGATACATTGAACCTAGATGTTGAGCGGGAAATATTTTATAGTTTTCAAAGTAAAAGTTAGGTAGAGAGTTGGGATTGCAATAACATGATTGCACATGATCACAAGGCAACTCAACCAATGAAATAAAATTATAATAAATCTGTTGGGAATAAAACTAACCTTACACCACTTCAACTCCACCGCAGAAGGAGAAGGATCTAAAATAGGTTAACCGCCTTAAGATCATATAAAAGGAATAAAACATGAAGATGACAGATGATGATGAAAAATGTAGAGACAGAAGTAGTTATAACCATAGAGCTAAAGGATTTATAATGTAGAAGCTTTAGGGTTCATAATAGATAAGTTACCGAGTGCAGAATGAGGTAATGCACTTGGAGATCATAAAGAGTCTGAACAACATTATGTTTGATGCATACTGACAGACATTTTTTAATAGTTTTTATAGTTGTTAGAAGAGTAGAAATCACATTCAGTGGATAGGCCCTAACATGTCTTATTTTGTAAATCCTCTAATCGGATACATCTCTTAGATGAAAGATTGTAAAATCCTTTAACAAGGTAGACTGAATAAGCCTTTTTGTATTCCTAACAGGGTAAGCTATCAAAAGTAGCTAACATTATAGCTCTAACCGAGCAACCTTTATACTGCAGTAGTGAAGGATTGTGGGTGGAATCCCCACCACATTTTTTTCCTCTAACAAAGGATTTTCGTGTGACCAAAAATAATGGAGTTATGTGTTCTGGTTTTATGATTTACTTTACATGCTTTTCAATGTTTTTATGAATGACATTCAATTCGGTGAAAAGTAAAGAATAGTAGTTAAAAGTCTTAAGTACTAATTCACCCCTCCCCTTTTAGAATTTACCTTTCCATAGATTAATCCAACATTAAGTCTCTCTCTCTCTCTCTCTCTCTATATATATATATATATATAGCATACTTATAAGTATATTTTACAGAGTTTCCAGAGTTGATCCATCTGCGCCTATATTGGCTAGTTCATTTGCTAATTTATTACCTTCTCTATAAATATGATTGAATTTGAGGTTGTTGAAATAGATTAATAGACCTAGGAATTTTCAAGTCTAGTGGTAAGTTTCCAATTAGTAATAGATCCAGTTCTTATTGCATCAATGATTATTTGTGAGTCTCCTTCAATCTCCAACTATTTTATACCTATATTTTTACACATAAGTAATCCTTCAATTAAAGATTAGATCTCAGAAACATTGTTGTTAACCTTCCCAATCGACTTTTCTATTTTACCACATAAGTTGTCATCCCATTTGTGAACTATACAACCTATACCATTTATAATTAGTTTTCCCCGTGAGACACCATCAAAATTTATTTTGTACCATCCATATTGAGGGGGGATCCATTTGCATGATTCCCTTGCTTTTTTATTTCTTTACCCACTTTTCCATATTGTGGAAGAATGGTTAACCCAAACCATTATTTTCTAATTATACTATCCCATATGGAAAATATACCTTCAATTTGGTTCATATTTCTATATTCTATTTACTGTTTCCACTATACATTCTTCAATCTTATTTTGGATACATTTTGTGCTCATCTTTTTGTCCTAAAAAGATCTCTTGTTTCTTTCTTTCCATAATTCTCATACTAAAATGGATGGAGAAATATTCCAAATGTGTTGATAAATAATTTTATATTAACCTTTGGGCCATTCCTTTAAGTGATCCACTAAGGTGTTGATAAAGGTTGATTGCCAATTGAGCTTCTTGCACAACCATTTCCAACACTTGGCAGCATAGGGACAGTTTAGTAGAATATGGTCTATTGTTTCTTCATGATTCTCGCATAATACACATCTAGATGGACCTTCAAAATCTATTTTTCTAAACCTTTCAACATTATGATCCTTTTCTATGAGGCAACCTATAGGAACATGCCTGCTTTTGGAAGGCACTGCTTATCCCAATAGATGTGTAGTGAAAGGTTAGATTCTTGCCAGTCTTGGGCTTTGATGAGAGAGTTGTAGCCCTCTTTGAAAGTATATGATCCAAATTTGGATTCTGTCCAGATTAATTTGTATGCTCTATTCTTAATGGTTAATAGTCTAGTCTTTAGAATTTTTCTTAATTCATCCTTCTGATTTTTAGTTAAAGGGGTGGCTTGTAGGGATTTCCAGTTCCATCTCAAGAAGGGATTTTCTGATGGGATTTCTATGTATTATTTAACATATTTTTTTGTAAATAATAGGTGAGAGGGGGGGTGAATCAGTACTGATAAAACTTTTAGACTTTTACTTGTATCTTTTAATAGAAACAAAAGAAACTTCCAAACTATGAAGCATACAACTATAACTATAAATTAAAAGTGCAATGAATCAAATGAAAAGACATGCACACACATAACACTATGATTTTTATCATGAAAACCCTTGATCAGAGGGAAAAACCACGGTGTGGATGAAACCCACAATCTTCTCACTGCAATAGAAAAGAGTGCTCTTTTAGGAGCTTATAATTTGTCACTTTCTAGGTTACTCACCCTATTAGGAGTGATTGATAACTTTTTAGAAGTATTTATAGTCCTATTACAGACTACCTTGTTAGAGGATTTAATCCCACTTATACAGTGTTCACCCTGTTAAGGGATTTACAATAAACTCTTGGGAGAGACTACCATGTTAAGGGATTTTAACTTTTTGAAACTATTAGGAATACAAAAATAAAAATTGACCTGTGATATGCACTCATGAATGTGTTGACGAGACTTTGTGATCGGTCTGCCAAATAAGCGCAAGTTGTCACTGGGTACTGGGATACTAGCCAAATTTGCCTATAAAGGTTTTCTGGGGAATAAATTCTCTGGGCCTTCAAGCATGTGAGAGTCGGGTCTCAACAGTGCGGGAGCTAAGTTGGGAGTGTGACTATTTTGTTCAGGGGGATAGCTGGTTTTATTGGCTCGTCTTCTCCAGGGATTTCGTTAGATTGGAGTTCCATGCAAGCATTTGGATTATCAAAGAAACTTCAAAAGATACGCCAGGGTTAGAAGTATTCCATTCTACCTATAGTTATGCAAATACATTTAAAACATCAACCATGTTCTAATATGCTACACTAAATACTGAATGCATACAGAAGCATCAATTCATACATATTCAATAGCGAGGGGAAAAGAAGGTCGTTAATCTACTTAAAACATTAGGGCAAGGGACATTAGAAAAATATAGCACAAAAGAGTATTAACTTAGAGATCCAAAGACCAACAACAACATTGCGAGAATCCTTCCTTCTTCATTAATGGTTTTCCAGCAGCACTGGTGCATACAATAATGGCTCTCAGGGAGCATCTATCTAGTGAGAACTTCTAAGAACTAAGGAGCATTGAGCTCTGCAACTACAAGGAATGAAAATGATGAAATGCTATAGCTATGGACTGCAAAATCACCAATTTTGCCGACCATTGGAATGAGGTCGGACTTGTTATTTATACACATATCTGCCCTAAAGTTAACCTAACTTAACTTTACTCTCAATCAATAAAATACAATTTATGGTGGCCGGTACTACCTGCACCACGTTACAAGAACCTTGAAGAGAGCAAAGGTATGACAGATCAACAGAAGAAGACAAGAAAAGAGGTATGGAAGAATTGGCCTCGGGAAGAGAGACAGAGGAAGAATAGAAGAAATTCGATCCCCCAGGGATCAAGGCTACATGCCTCATCAATGTAAAAGTGGCTCACTATCTCTGATGCACCAGGTGTTATGCTGGAGCGGTGCCTTGGGAAGACCACTTGTCAGAACCATCCCTTGAGTTGATGTGCCTTGCTAGGGTCGCCTATTTTATGACACCATTATTAACTGCTTGATAATGACTAGTCGGCTCCAGGGAACCTAGACGCGGGTAATCAAAAGAATGCAAAAATGTGGATCCGAAACTCTGGGATCTGGGAGCTTGCACTCAAAGAATAAAGAATATTCAAAATATATTCCGCTGGTTAAAATATTCTGAATTTGGAGAACCTTATTGCTCACTATTTTTGAATGTTTCCAGGAGCTAGGCAATTCCATCCTCATCAATGTCCTTGATGTCGGCCAGGTGGTACTTGGCCGCCTCCACCTGTTCGCCTAGATCCAGAGTATTTTCCTTGAATTCTATGGCCATCTTTTTTGCATCATGACCCCAGAGTACTATGCGTAATATACGTGACATTTTTGCTCCATCTATTCCTTCTGAGGAATGGTATCGAGACTCTCGTCAAACTTCCCCACGATGTATTCCTCTAGAGTACATGTTTCAGTACTAAAGGGATCAACTCCCAAAACCCTTGAAACAAATGCCTTGTAAAAATTTAAAGAATAATCTATCTCCAGAACTTTGTCCCGCAAGGCCCCTACCAGTTGCTTGATTATCTCTATTGTGAGGTCAAGTCTGGAATGCTGGGTCCAGAAAAATTTGAAGGAATCCTCTCCCAAAATTCTAGCCTCGGTAACAATCTCTTCCCTACAGCTCAAGAGTTCTCCCAACTCGTCCATCCAGGCCTTGTACTGTTTGACCTCTCCTTCCCAGATGGTAATGGTAGTTTTAGCCTGCTGTAGAACATTGCTGACTGCATACAGTTCTGGGAGTGTGACCACTAGGAAACACTGGACGTTTCCCACCTATTCAGCTACCCAGTCATCAGCTTCATGTGCTTTCATTTTCATACTTCTTAGCGCATCTATGTCACCTTGTGGGAACGGTGACCTAGACGTGGAAGCTTTTGAGGGGATGGAAGTGATGGGCTACGCAAGCTCTATCAATAGCCCAACAAGATTTGTATTATTTTCCTTTTCTTCTTTGAATTTTTGGGCTTCCTTCTCATAGCGGGCTTCTACCGCCTTGGCTACTTCCCTTAGAAGGTCCAATTCACCCTGCTTTCCCCTCTTCCCCATAGATATCTTTGTGATTGCATAATCCTCAGCCTTTGCTATCACTGTGTTTGCCTCTGGGGGAGGTGTTGCGACTACCGCAACTATGTCTCTGCCCGGCCCAGTCTGGAGGGTATGGACTGTCCAGGATTTCTTTTCCTTAGGGGAATTCTATGCTTGTGCCATCATCTCCACCAAAGAGAGATGGGCCTTGGTCAGCACTAGGGCCTTCCTTTTTCTAGAATCCACCAACCATTGTGGTGGCAGGGGTGGCCTTGCTGCCAAAGTTTGATCCTGTGAATCCCCTCTGGGGTTTTGTTGCGCGTCCCTGGTGTTTTGAGTCTCTTCAGACTCTTTTCCTATATTTTCTAGACTGCCATTATTACCCACCTTAGTGGAATTAGTGTCATCTGCCCCGGAGTCCACATCCTTAGCAGCGTCAAATTTGACATCTATATTTTTGGGGTTCTGCCCCTTGCCTTGTTGTTTTTGCTTTTGTTGTTGTCCTTTGTCGGCTCCTTTTGTCAGAATATTCTCCTCCGTTGGTGTATTTTCTGGAGGTGGTGGAGGTATCAGGCCGAGATTTAGTGTTTGGGCCACGGTGATTACCTAACCAAATGTTACCCTCTTTGGGGTAGGAGGCGGTGTCTGAAGCATGGCAGCTGAGATTACAGTTTCTCTCATAGGTCTGGTTCTCTCAGTAGATGCCGATTTCTCATTCTGCACTTGCCTTTTCTCTGCGGTTTTGGTCTCTGGGACCTGTATCTCTGAAAAATTGGAGACATTTATCTATTCTTGTTCCTTCTCCCCTTCTTCCCGGCCTTCCTGCTCCACGATAGCTTCTTTCTCTGGGGTCTCCTTTTCTGTAGGAATCACCACTTCCTCCTGGGCAGCTATCTCTTCTACTGCCTTCCCGATATCCCCCTGCAGGTTTCCAAGTTCATCTATCCTAAATATGTCATCAAAATCATCGTGTGGATGGGATGTCTCCAGGGGATCTTCAGTTTGATTGTTCGGCTCCGGGGAGTCTGAGGAAACAATCTATATTTTATGGATGCTGGGCATCTCGAGCTCTGGCTCCACCTTTGGATGAGGATCAGTTATTCTTTTCTTCTTCCTCCTTGTTACCAATGGGGGACCTACATCCAACACGGCTACCCATTCTTCCTCCGCTCTGGTCCTTGCCACTCAGACCATTAGTTCTTCAAGTGAAGGAGAAGTGGAAGGGAGGACAGGTCCGACCATAATAGCTGGGGTGGCCAACCGGGTGATTAATTTTTCTTTCATTTGATGGGATGCCACAAGAGTCTTCTACATTTGTTCCACTATGGGAACCGCAGCCAGGAGTTGAGACGGGGTCCCCATTTTCCTCTTTCCTCTGTCCTTTCCTTGCAAGGAGGTTCCGGCCTGAGAAGTGGAATGCCACAAAAATGGGCCAACTTTGCGTGTACTTTTTGGGCATGTCTTTTTGAAATACACATGACTACATTCAATTACATTGTATGTGAGGTCCTCTATTGTTGGGTCATCCTGCACATCCCAATCCACCGGAGCGAGGGCCATTTTATCTAATCCCTTTTCTTTATATTGCAGGTCCACCGTGGACTTGGTATCCGAAAAGTCATATGGGAACTTTCAAAGATTGAGCCTCTTCATCATTCCCATTTTCATTCAGAAAAAATGCCGGTTATGGACTTTGAAGTCATCCTGGAAGTCTTCCCAAAAATCTTCCATGTGAAACTCATGGGGGTCTAATACCCGGGGAAGTGTCGTCACTATTTTGCCTAGTGGATCAAAATTATTCTTCTCTAGATAAAAATCTGTCAGCCCCAGACTTTTGAGTTCACTGTCTGCCTCCTTCACCATGGCCAGGCTACAAGAGTAGTTCCCACAAGTGATTGGGAACAGGACGTTTGTCACCTTCTTCACCGTGAAGAGGGCATGCAGTTCCAAGAACTGCCTATACTATTCTAAAAGAATTATTTTATTCCCACAATGTTTGGGTAATAAATAGGGTTTTTGGGAGAAGCCAATCACCCAAATATATGTATGTTGTTGATATTGAATGTAATAATGGCCATAAGTTCTGACCAAGTCCATTTCTTCTTTGGAGAGCCGGTATCTGACATCCTGAGTAGGTGTGAGGAGGTTGTAGTAAATGAAGGCATAATTCACTCGATAGAAGCTGAGGAAACTAGCCTCCCATTGTATCGATGGGAAATAATCCCATGGAGCATTCTGGCCTGTGCCAGTTCTCAGCTCACTTGTTGTAAGTAATCCTCGGGTCACGGGGCATTGTTGTGCTAGTGCCCACAAAATGTAAGATGTCATGTAGAATTTGGAGGACTTGGTGACCTGGAGAAGTTGGGAGTCCACATGATTTGCAATGATAGTGGCCCAATTAAAGTTTTCTCCACCAGAGGTGATGCCCAACAAGAAATAGTACATCCATGCCGAGAATTCCTAGGCATGGGGCTGTCCAAAGACCCTGCATAGTGCGACGATCCCCATTTTTATACTTTCTTTGAATTCGGTCTGGGGGATCTCCAGCTTCATCTTTTCAAAATATTTCCTTGGCACCTTAAGCCATTTGATATTAAGATACTATCAGGCCATGTGTTTTAATGACCTTAAGGCCAAAGCCCAGGTGAGAACGACCGTGTCCTCAAGTTGGGGAATCCCTAGTCCTGCCTAAAAAGTTGTGGCGTCTAGAGACACCATAGGTGTTGGGTATCCGGTTGGGACTGGGGCGGCGAGCATGATGGCCCAGACGACTGTATTATAGTGTCCTGCCAAAGTGAAAATGAGCTTTGGGGCTTGCAGAGAGTAG
>MU223997.1:2675979-2718521 GCA_018584345.1 Thuja plicata
CCTTTTATTTAAATAATCTTTGCATATTTGTCTCAAAAGAGAATGAAGAGACAACTGTTTCTTTTCAAGAAACTCTTCACTCTCTTTCCATGGTTTTCTATAAATTGGACTTCTTTTCTTCATTAGAAAGGATATTTTGGAGAGCATCAAATTTTTAGGCAATTTTTGCATTTAATAATTTTCATGTTTTAAGCTCAATTTGCATAATTAGTCTAAATTTCAATTAGAATTGAAGATGTTTAGCTTTCATTTGTGATCTATCTATAGGGCTAACAATTCAATTTTGTGCTTTCAAGCTTCCTAAATTCATTGCAAGTTCAAATTTTAGCTTAAAGGCAATTCTTTTCTAGATTACAAGTACTTTCATTTTATTTAGATTAATTGCATTTTACTTCCATAGAGTAGTTGAAATTCATTCCCAGATTAGTCTAATTTTCTTTCATAGTTTAAATTTCTTCTCAATTCATAGATTAAGAGCATTTTCTCATAGACTAATGGCAATTTTATAGATTTAATGGCAATTCTTCTCTTCTTATATTCTAGAAATCCTCCATGTTAGCAATGGTCAAGTTGTTGGCTCTCATTCTGAGGGTAAACTCAACATCCACAACTAATTTGGAGGCAACAGGTCGCCTCAATCTAATTTGCAGAACAAACAATTCATGTTTGTCTTTGTGAATTAGACGATTGTGTAAAGACTATGTTGTGTTTGTGTTGAATTCAGAGTTCTACATTCAGCATATAACACTAACCAATTCCATTGCTTCTTTGGAGAGACGGTATCTGGCATCTTGAGTAGGTGTGAGGAGGTTGTAGTAAATGAAGGCATCATTCACTCGATAGAAGCTGAGAAAAATAGCCTCCCATTGTATCTGTGGGAAATAATCCCATGGAGCATTCTGGCCTGTGCCAATTTTGAGCTCACCTGTTGTAAGTAATCCCCGGGTTGCGAGGCCTTGTTGTGCTAGTGCCCACAAAACGTAAGATGTCATGTAGAATTTGGAGGACTTGGTGACCTGGAGAAGTTGGGAGTCCACATGATTTGCAATGATAGTGGCCTAATCAAAGTTTTGTCCGCCAGAGGCGATTCCCAACAAGAAATAGTACATCCATGTCGAGAATTCCCGGGCATGGGTTTGTCCAAAGACCCTACATAGTGTGATGATCCCCATTTGTATACTTTCTTTGAATTCGGTCTGGGGGATCTCCAACTTCATCTTTTTGAAATCTTTCCTTGGCACCTTAAGCCATTTGTTATTAAGATACTATCCGGCCATGTGTTCTAACTTCTAAAATTCTTCTAATGCCAGAGCTCATGTGAGAATGGCCGCATCCTCAAGTTAGGGAATCCCCATCCATTCCTGAAAAGTCATGGCGTCTAGAGACACCATAGGTGTTGGGCATCTGGTTGGGATTGAGGCGGTCAGCATGACAGCCCAGACGATTGTATTATAGTGTCCCGCTAAAGTGAGAATGAGCTCCGGGGCTTGCACGGAGTAGGGGAAGCAAGAAGCTTTGAGGATCCCATAGTTGGCCATAGTGATGGACAATGGATCTTCGGCCATCCATTTAATAAACATCATTTTTACTAGGGCCTGCATTTCAGCCCACATTCTGACACTGGTGTCGGTGATCAATTAAAGTTTGGAATCAATCTTTGATCCCACAATAGTGTCTCCCTTAAGATACTTAATTATCAATGGGAGCTTTTCCAGGGCCTTCTCAGCCTTTGTCCTAATGGTTTCCCAGGTGGCAGCAGTAGTAGGGAGTTCTGGACTCCCGAGTGGGGATGATACAGATGCTTCTAACATAATTGGTGAGTTTAATTATAGCAACCTACAAATGAGATGACCGTTAGTATTTATATAAAACAGAGCATTATTCTAGATTCCAGAGATCTTACCACCACATCACAATTGTTCCATAAATAATATTTAGCTCATGTCAAACCCTGAAAAGATATATATTTAATAAGAGTGACTTAGGAATTGACCCCTACCCAGGCCTGCAGGGAGTCTAGCACATGTGATAAGAAAGAAATAAAGAGAAAATGAAGACCTAGGACTCGGAGTCCAAAAAACTAATCATTACTGACGTGACCAGAAATGAGCCGTATTAGGCTGACGTGGGGGTGTCACGTAGCCAGGCAGTAATGGGAGTTATGGCATTAATGCCAACAATTGTACAAACATGCGAGGAAATGAATGCTACTTGGGCCAGACTTGAATTCTCGCGTGGGAACTTAATCCGCCATTAAGACTGACTTGACGAAGGAGAGAGAAAACTACCATGGCTCAAACTAGTGAGGTTCTAAGTTCAAACCAGGCGGATGTCTTTCTCGGATGAGCTCCACATTTGGGGCTTCTAACACACAGAGTGTGATGATCTTGCCACTAGACAGAGTGTAGATTATACAAAGAATTTTCAGACAGAGCCGAAGCACACACGAGGGCCGAAGCACGAATCACAGGCTGGCCCAAAATGAACATATATACAACAAATTACACAATTTATAGAATGTAGAGGAAGACTACAATATATACACAATATGCAGAAGCACCTACAGCCCTCTACAATAATGTATAGAATATACACTAAACTACAACTGCACAGAGGGTGAAAAACCCTCTGGCAGAGCCAATCCGCCAATAGGAGGTGACATAACATCCAACGCGAAGACGCGGCAAGCAAAAAAAATAGAACAACACCAGACAGAAAGCAAGAGAAACCAAAGAAACAAAATTAAAAGCAGAACAAAAACAAGCGAGACAGAAACAAGAACCAGAAACCAGAGAGGAGGGAGCCGAAGGCTTACCTGGAAACACGGGGAATGCGGGAAAGACGAGAATGGGAGGTTCTCTACAACAAATTGACCTTCAAGCAACCGTGAGCAAGCACTGCAAATCACTATTAATCAACCAATAACCAAGGGGAACGAAATACTGCTTAAATCATCTTAATTGCCTTAAAATCACTCTAAGTGCTCTAAGTGTTTGATCGCGGTAAATGTGAAAATGAAAAGTAACTTCTATTTATACCCTTAGGGTGAAAATGTGTTTCTTTCTCTCCACAAACTCCAGAACAAGCAAACCTCCAGACTCTAGGCTCGGGGATTCCATGCAGTCACATCTTCTCATGGAAGAAGACATGATGACAGAGAGTCCCAGAGTTTGAAATCTGGATGGCCCAAAAGAACAAGCAAACTCCAGGACTGGGCCCAGAGACAAAAGAAGACAAAAGCAAAAAGAAAGACAACCCTCACGGAAGCAAAGCCAGGAGGGAAACAAAGGAAACAAAAGAAACCAAGGGAAAGAGCAAAAGCAAAAAAAAGGGGACCCAACATTTTGCCTACAAAATGTAAGGATGGGTATGCAGGGCATAACATAATGCTAATTAGATCCTTGATTTTTTATTCTTGTTCTGAATCTAATCTTGTAGCTTCTCTGGAAATAGCTCTGTAATCATTGTCCAAGATCTTACTTTTCAACAACACTTTAACTGCTTCTCAACAACATAACTCATTCAACAACTATCATCATATAACCTTATATATTATTTTTACCTTTGACTGTAAACCTAATTAGGGTTTATTTTTCCCTCCAAAATAGCTTTACCAATCATAACTAACTCATAGAAACTTGAAATCCTTATCGCGTCATGCATAAAAAACTTAAAGTAGTTAACCCCAATGTGAATTATTCTCTTTGTAATCTAGAATGAAGTTCCAAGCTCTAGATCCTCGGGGCGGATTATCAATTCTAAAAATGGTAGTAGGATCTGAGGATTGAAGATATTTATTTATGAGGATCCTTTCCCTTTTCTATTGGGTGCTTGGTGTATTTTCCATACCAATTTTTCCCCTAGTGCCATATTTTTCCATTTTAACTTCTTGATATTTAGTCCTCCATTTTTCATTGGTTTGCATAACTTATCCCATTTAATTAGTGTCATCTTTTATTCCTCTAATACACTTTGCCAAAAGAAATTTCTAAGTTTCTTTTCTAGTTTGTCTTCAACCCCCTTTGTTAATGGTAAGCATGACATTTGATAGTTTGGTATTGCTGAAAGTATAGATTTGATCATAGCTACTCTCTCGGCATTGGAGAGCCATTTTTATTTGCAACTCTCCCTTTTCTGTTCCATTTTTTTACATATCAGATCCCACAACTTATTATAACAATATAATAAAAAATTCTTGTAACGATATATTTTAGTAAACTTTAAATAATATTAATACGAGTAAGTTAATATATGAACCTATATAATATTTGTATATTTATGATGACATATAACCTACTGAATGTTTGAAGATGTTAAGTTGGTCACCAAAATGCAGAAAGATAATGCAAGACATTAAATCAGTTAATGGATTGTATTGTCATTGATGTCAACTTGATATAATCTGATCAGTTATATACAAAGTGTCAAAAGACTTCAGAGAATTAGAGAGATAAAGATTATGCTTTCAATAATGCATAAAAGACCAGCATTCACTAAGTGATGACAAACACCGATTGTTAGTGGAACCTGACAGACAGAGAAACCCGAGAGAAAAGTCACAGTGATGCCCGAGCAAGAAAACTGATAAGAATTACCGACGAGCAGAATCATAAGCATTATCGATGGCCAGAATTACAGTGTTACCCAATGAATAGACAACCCCAATAGACAGACGACCCCGATGGAGAAGCTCGAGGAGAACTAAAGTGTTGACCAAAGCTATCAAAGAGTTAAAACACCAAAATTAACTGAAGTTCAAAAATGACAAAATACTTAGCTGGCAGAGATAAAGATAGACTTAACTGGTTGTTAACTTTGTTTTCATCGACAAGTTAAAACCCGAGATAAGTAAAAGATTTAATGCTATTTTATCGAGTTGTCAAGGATAAATCTATGGGATAAAACTTAAGTGAAGCTTTAGAGCAAGATTGGCTAAAATTGTGGATCACGCCAAGAACAATAAAATCAAGAAGTGAAAAATAGTGATATCATTTCTATAAAGAGACAATCTAATTCATTATGAATTAGGGGAGTGAATAGAGAAAGAGGATGCTGAAAAGAAACTAGTGAAGAACAACTTCATACAGTCCTGATCAATCAAGTTGAGGAAAGAGCTAAAGATTTCTGTGGACACCGAGCAATATAGAGAAGCACAACATCACCTAGTAGAAAGAAGCGGAGCAAAGGTAGTGAAAATATACATTGATCACAAAGGTATTATGAGCTTACAATAGATATTAAAATATGCAAGTCTAAGTTGTATGTGTGAACAGAGCATTTACTATTTTAGTTTAACCATTGGCTCAGAAGTCTCTTAACTGAGAAGGACTTAACAATCCTTTCTATATTGAGATACATCCCAAGGAGTATCAAAAATTTTGATCATGAAGATAACATGAGATGCCAGATACCATTTCACAAACTACACTGGGTTTAGTCATAGAAGGTAGCATAGAGATGCCCGATATCAAGTGACAAACTATTCTATTTAAATCCTCTAACAAGGTCACACCTAACAGTGTGTTTGTAACCTTTAACAGGGTTGGATCTTCATCGAGCTCACTTCAAAAGAGTAAAAATTTTGGGTTACCAGTCCCAAGTGGTTTTTTCCTTAACAGGGTTTCTATGTTAAAAATCCATGTGTCAATGTGTTTATGAGTCATTACTTTAGTGTTTTGCATTACACATAACTAATCTGGATTGATCGATATACACTAATCAATTTACTATTTTTTGGTAAATGAAAGAATGCTAATCGGTAAACATTAAGAATAAGGTTTAACAGTGAACTTCGAGCAGTATTTATTTGATAATTTTATTTGAAGGCATACATCTTGTAGGACTGAAGATAACTATAGGCTTAATATTGTGGTACTAAGTTTTTGGGTTGATTTATTGGAATATTTTTGAGGCCACTGATTCACCCCCCTCTCAATTATTCTAAAAATTGGTATCAAAGCTTGTGTGCTTAGAAAGGGAGTTTAAAAGCTCAAGCAAAAGATCACAAGATGAACAAACGAGATGTGCCCAAGTTGAATAAAGACAACTTTGCATCATGGAAAAGAAGAATAAGACTCCACCTACTAGGTATTGGTAATGATGTTACTCAACACCTAGATACTAAATATGTGTTGCCTATAGGACCTCACACTCTTGAGCAATTGAGAGAGAAACATGAGCATAATTGCATGATGATATAACTTTCTTCCTCACTCTTTGATGTTGAGTTTGAAGATGTCAAACCTGCACCTCTCCAAAGAAAATGTGAGATAAATTGAAGCTCGTATATGGAGGAGATTCTAATGTACTAAGAGCCAAGGAAGAAATCCTAAGATGGAGGTTTGATGACCTAAGGATGAAAGAAGGAGAAAATATCACTTAGTATAGCTATAGAATCAAAGAGGTAGTCAATGCTATCTGAGGAGTTGGAGGTGTACTTGAAGAAGAGAAAGTGGTAAGTAAAATCCTAGGAACCTTACTACCTGTATATGCTATTAGAGTATTTTATATACAAGAAATGAGAGCAGTTGCAAACAGTATTGTTACTCTAGATAGTCTGATTGGTAGAGTGATTTCATTTGAGATGAATAACTTTGATAATAGTGTCTTACCATCTATAGAATCTGCATTCAAATCTTCTTTGAAAATAAGTAAGTCAAGTCATAGACACACTGTGACAAATGATATTGAAAGTGATAATGAGGATCAAGGAATTGATGAGATTGAAGCACTAATGGAAAGAAGATTTCAAAGAGGCAAAGGTAAATTACCACTTGTATGTTTTAATTGTAAAGAGGTTGGACACTTTATTACAAGATGTCCGAACAGAAGAAAAGATGACAAAACTAATGACAGAACATATGAAAATAATTTTGAATGAGGTGATAATAGAGATTACCAAAGCAACTGACAATCTGATAGAAGAGATGCTATAGAATACAAGGACAAAGGAAAGAAAGCTTGTTACCTAGCTGAGAACCAAGTTGATGATACTGACACCGAATCTGATGAAGATATTGAGATGGTATTTGTAGCCATAAAGGATGATTCAGATGAAGAAGAAGAAAGGTATGTAGAGACTGCACTCATATATAAGGTTAGTAAGAATGATGTCTAGATTATAGATATTGGCTGCACTCACCACATGACGGGTGATAAACAAAATTTTAAAACTTTTGAATACTATAATGGTGGATCGGTAAGAATGGGTAATGACACACCTTGTCCAGTTGAAGGTAAAGGAACCATAATGTTGAATAACTTGATCAAATGTGAAAATGCATACTAGAAAAAGGACTGAATTATAATCTATTGAGTGTTTCACAATTGAATAATACAGGTCACCGAGTAGCATTTGAGAGTAAGAAGGCAAAGATCTTCAATGAATCAGGAAAATTGATCAGAACTGGTGAAAAGACAAAAGGTAACCTTTTCTATCTTGATGACATTAACACCACTTGTTTGATGGCTATAAATGAAGACATATGGTTGTGACATAAGAGATTGTGTCATATGAATTTTGACAATATGATAAAGATAAGCAATAAAAGAAAAATCACAGGCTTACCGAGCATGTCAAAGCCCGAGCATATCATGTGCAATAATTGTTAAAAAGGTAAGATGACAAAGTATAGTTTCAAGAGTAAATCCCATACATCTAATGCTATTCTAGAATTAGTCCATGTTGATTTATGTGGACCTATGAGGACAAAGAGTTACTATGGAGATAGGTATTTCATTCTCTTTGTAGATGATTATTCTAGAATGATGAAAGTTATGTTCTTGAAAGATAAATCAAAAGCATTCAAGATGTTTAAATGGTATAAGGCTATGGTAGAAAAACAAAGTGGTAAGGAATTGAAATGCTTAAGATCAGATATATGAGGGGAATTTATTTCAGATGAATTCACTAACTATTGCAATGAGCATGGAATTAAAAGACAAGTTTCTGCACCGAGAACACCACAACAAAATGGGATTGCTGAAAGGAGAAACAAATCAATTGTTGATTGTGCAAGAACACTAATGATTGAGAAAATAACCACTCAAACTTTCTGGAGGAAAGTTTCTAGTACTGTTGTCTACACATTGAACAGAGTACAATTAAAGGACACAAAGAAGACACCCTATGAGCTTTGGTATGGCTACACACCCAATGTAAATTACTTTAGAATATTTGGTAGTCAATGTTATATTTTGAAAGATGAAATAAATGGAAAGATTGACTTCAAAAGTGATGAAGGTATATTTCTAGGGTATTCCACCAAGAGCAAGACTTATAAATGTCTTAACAAGTCCTCTAACAAGATCATTGAAAGTGAAAATGTAAGAATAGATGAATTTGTAGAAAAGAATGATAAAGAAAGCAGAAAAGAACCAAAATACTACATAACAAGTTTGTTTACACTGAAGAACCTAACACTCTACCCAAGAAATAGTGTATCACTCCTGAGAAACATAACATTGCACCCGAGCATCAAGCTGTAATTACCAAAAATCAGGAAAATCCTCAAAATGATGTTCCAAGCGATGGAGATCAGAATGAAGGTCAAGATGATGATCAGAATGATGGACAAAGAGCTGAACCAAAACTTTCCAAGTATGTTAGAAGACATCATCCACAGAACCAGATCATAGGAGACAAGAAGGCATGAATGAGAACAAGAAGTATGTCACTAAACACTAGATGTTTACTTTGTGATTTTGAGCCTAAATCTGTTAATACTGCACTTGAGAATGAAGAATGGGTTAGTGATATGAATGAAGAAATAGAACATATTGAGAAGAATAGTACATGGACACTAGTATCAAGACCAGATGACAAGAATGTCATCTGTACCAAATGGATATTCAGAAACAAGCTGAATGAGAATGAAGAAGTCACAAGAAATAAAGCAAGATTAGTATGCAAGGGGTATGCACAAGAGGAAGGTATTGATTATGGTGAAACCTTTGTACTCGTTGCTAGACTAGAAGGAGTTATAATTCTTCTTGCTTATGTTGCATTCAAAGGATTCAAGGTATACCAGATGGATGTCAAATTTTCATTCCTAAATGGAATGTTGGAAGAAGAGGTATACATTGAACAACCAGAAGGGTTTGTTGATCTAGACAAGATAATCATGGTATGTAGACTACATAAAGCCTTGTATGGATTGAAACAAGCACCTAGAGCCTGGTATGAAAGACTTCACTCCTATCTCATAAGTATTGAATTTGTAAGAACAAGTGAAAATAGCAATCTGTACTTAAAAGAAGATATCAATGATAATATTCTGATTGCTGAAATATTTGTTGATGATATCATTTTTGGGGGAAATGAAATGTTATGTAAATCCTTTGCTAATGAAATGAGAAAATAATTTGAAATGTCTATGTTTGGGGAGATCAAATTATTTCTTGGTATATAGATTCTTCAACAAGATGCAGGCATATATATCACTCAGTCCAAATACATCAAGGAAGTGTTGAAGATATTCAAGATGGAAGATTCCAAACCAGTTGGAACACCTATGGAAATCGGATGTAAGCGTACAAAGGAAAACAAATCAAATAAGGTAAATCAGACCCTGTATAGATCAATGATTGGAAAAATAATATATGTTGTTCATACTAGACCATATATTGCATATGCAGTTGGAATAGTTGCAAGATTCTCTGCTAATCCCAAAGAATCACATATGACTGCTGTCAAGAGAATTTTGAGATATCTAAAGAACACCGAGGACTATGGCTTATGGTATAAAAGAGAAGGAAATTTGAGCTTCAAGTCTATACAGATGTTGATTGGGTTGGAAACATAGATGAACAAAAGAGCACAACTGGAGGAGAATTCTTCATGGGTGACAGACTTGTCACATGGATCAGCAATAAGCAAAGATGCACCTCTTAGTCTACTACAAAAGCATAATATGTGGTCGCTGCTACAAATTGCTCCAATATTGCATGGATCAAACAATTGTTGGAAGGTATGAATATGAAGATTCTTGAACCAGTGATTATCTACTATGATAATACCAGTGCAATTAACATTTCAAAGAATCCAGTCATGCATGCTAAGACTAAGCATATTGCTATCAAGTATCACTACTTAAGAGAACAAGTACAAGAAAAAGAAGTGATACTAGAATATTTTCAATCAAAGGAACAATTAGCTGACATATTTACCAAGTCCTTAATGAAAGATACATTTGAGTACCTAAGACAGAGACTAGGGGTCCAACCCTTGTCTATCAGTCAATAAGTTGACTAGGAGATTGCATCAGCCTACACACAATCAAAAGATCATTCATGTTGATGCAAGCTGAAAGATGAACTGCAATGATACATTTATACATAGCAAGGTACAAACCTACACCAAACACCTCAGTCACTATATTGCTGATGGATAGGGAAATTCAAGGAATATATTAAAAAAAAAGGGATGAAAGATGATATGGAAGAATTTTTTGGCATTGTTGTCAAAGGGAGAGATTATCTCATTATCAAGGAGAGATTATATCATTATCCATGGAGAGAAGTTCCTAAGAATTCAAAGGGAGAGTTAATCATTATCCAAAGGGAGATATTGATTACATATGAAACATCCATCAAAGGGAGAGAAGTAACATGAGGGAGAGAATACATACTAAGGGAGAGATTGTTGTCAAACGAAAAAAGAGATGATCAAGGACAGGAATAGTCAAGGCAGAGCACATATTAGGAACAAAGATAGAAACTGCTACATCTATCCAGTAAAGGGATTGAAGATTGAAGAAGACACTCTGTAAGAAACAAATCTAAGCTAGATTAACTTATCGAGAGCCTTACATTTGTATTAGTTATAGAACAAAAATATTTAGGAGAGATGGATGAAATACACTTGATATATTTCATATTGCATTAGTAATAATATAGTGTGATAATGTGGTGTGTTTCCATCAATGCCAAAGGGAGATATTGATGACATATAACTGATTAAATGTTTGAAGATGTTAAGTTGATCACCAAAATGCAGAAAGAAAATACAAGATATTAAATTAGTTAATGGATTGTATTGTCAATGATGTCAACTTGATATAGTCTGATCGGTTATATACAAAGTGTCAAAAGACTTTAGAGAATCAGAGAGATAAATATTATGCTTTCAGTAATGCATAAAAGACCAGCATTCACTAAGTGACTACAAACACCGATGGTTAGTGGAACCCGACGGATAGAGAAACCCAAGAGAAAAGTCACAGTGATGCCCGAGCAAGAAAATTGACAAGCATTACTGATGAGCAGAATCACAAGCATTACCGATGGCCAGAATTATAATGTTACCCAACGGACAGATAACCCCGACGGAGAAGCCCAAGGAGAACTAAAGTGTTGACCAAGCTATCAAAGAGTTAAAACACCAAAATTAACTAAAGTTTAGAAACAAAAAAATACTTAGCTGGCACAACTAAAGATAGACTTAACTGGTTTTTAAATTTATTTTCATCGACAAGTTAAAACCAAAGATGAGTAAAAGATTTAAATCTATTTTATCCAGATGTCAAGGAGAAATCTACAAGATAAAACTTAAGTGAAGTTTTAAAGAAAGATTGGCTAAAATTGTGGATCATTCTAAGAATAAGAAAATCAAGAAGTGAGAAACGGTGCTATCATGTCTATAAAGAGAAAATCTAATTCATTATGAATTAGGGGAGTGAATAGAGAAAGAGGATGCTGAAAAGAAACTGATGAAGAACAAATTCATACAGTCCTGATCAATCAAGCTGAGGAAAGAGCTAAAGATTTTTGCGGACATTGAGCAACAGAGAAGCACAACATCACCAAGTAGAAAGAAGTGGAGAAAAGGTAGTGAAAAGATACATTGATTAGAAAGGTATTATGAGCTTACAATAGATCTAAAAAATTTGCAAGTCTAAGTTGTATGTGTGAACAGATCATTTACTGATTCAGTTTAACCATTGGATCAGAAAGTCTCTTAACCGAGCAAGACTTAACAATCCTTTCTATATTGAGATATATCCCAAGGAGTATCAAAAAGTTTGATCATGAAGATAGCATGAGATGCCAGATACCATTTGACAAACTAGATTGGCTTTAGTCATAGAAGGTAGCATAGAGATGCCCGATATCAAGTGACAAACTATTCTATTTTAAATCCTCTAACAAGGTCACACCTAACAGTGTGTTTGTAACCTTTAGCAAGGTTGGCTCTTCACCGAGCTCACTTTAGAAGAGTGAAAATTTTGGGTTACTGGTCCTAAGTGGTTTTTCCCTTAACATGGTTTTCAAGTTAAAAATCCATGTGTCAATGTGTGTATGAGTCATTACTTTAGTGTTTTGCATTACACATAACTAATCTGGATTGATCGGTATACACTAAGCAATTTACTATTTTCGGTAAATGAAAGACTGCTAATCAGTAAACATTAAGAATAAGGTTTAATAGTGAACTCTGAGTAGTAGTTATTTGATAAGTTTATTTGAAGGCATACATCTTGTAGGACTAAAGATAACTAGAGGCTCAATATTGTGGTACTAAGGTTTTGGGTTAATTTATTGGAATATTTTTTAGGCCATTGATTCACCCCCCTCTTAGTTATTCTAACAATTTATACAAATATAATACTATATAATATACAAAATATTTTGACTGAGCCAAAAATAAATACAAAATATTTTATTTAGATATTATATAACATACACTTTTATAAATTTATAATATAAATATAAATTAAAAACCTAAATAGAAGAAACAAAAATGTAAAAATTGAATATACAACATCTAAATGTTAATAAAAAACAAACATTTCTAAATAAACAAAATCAATAACGTACAAAGGAAAATTCAATTGAAGGACAAATTGCTAGACTTCTGGAGCGATGACACATGTCTCATTCTGCACAAGCTAGGGGAAACCCTTTTTGCATGAATCCCTTGTGCAATCTACTGTGGGTGGGGGCTTGTCAAAGAAGGCTAGTGGCGATGATTATCAGAAGGGGTGGTGTGTGCAGATTTGGTCCGGTTGTTGTGTGTTTGGGGGTGTGTTTGCAAGTGGTCAGTGAGGGCTGAGTGGGGAAGATATGGTGCGGTTGGGTGGGGGTTGGCTCCTTTCAAAATGAGGTTTGTATTTTTTACCATTTTATTTGGTTTGTGAGCTCTGCCCTTACGTTTGGGGTGATTTTGGGTGGTTTATTTTTGTGTGTGGTGACCTTGCATGGCTACCCAAAGAGGGCCTATTGGTAAATCAGGCATGCCATTTAGAGATATTTTGATAAGGAACAATCATGTTTCGTGCATGCAGGTGAATCCTATATTTGGCTCAATTGGTTCATACATGGGAGAACATTCATCTCAAGCTGGAGGTTTTAAGCCTGTGAAATTCAATGGATGCCTGGCCATGAGTGATAATAGGCTAGTTATCATAATTCCTCCTGATTTGGTTGAGGAAGATATTGATTATTTATCAAATCATCGTCTGATCTCTAAGTTTATGGGGATTTGGGTGTCCTTGCCTTTCTTGAAATCTTGGGATCGACAAACATGGAATCTAGAGGGGGATATGGATGTCTTGTTACTTGTTGATGGCTATTTTTTGGTGATATTTTTGTGCATGACAAACATAAATAGGGTTTTTGAAGGGGAGGCCTATTTCTATAATCAAGTTGTTTTCTTCATCAACCCATGGTATTTTGGATTCATCCATGCATAAGAGATTCCATCACGGGTTCTAGTTTGGGTCAGATTTATGTGGTTCCCTTGGAATTTTTGAGAGAGAAAATTTTCAAAATAATTGCAACACAACTTGGTAAGCTAGTAGGTTCTTCACAACAAACGATGGAGAAAAAAGGTAATCACTTATATTGGTACTTGTGTTCAAATTGATTTGAGTAAGCCAATACCAGATGTCATAGAAAATAATTTGGGTTCAAACTCTTGGATCCAACATTTTGATTATGAAACTCTACCATTTTTTTGTTGTACTTTTCATTAATATGGGCATTTGCAACATATATGCCCAAAATATAAAGATGCAATGATTTCTAGAGGGGGTTCGATCAGTTCTCCTCCTAAGAAAGATAAGGGGAAGTCTCTTATGATGGAAGACAAGGAGGGTTTCATTCCAATTAGAAGTCACAATAAGGGAAGAGGGCAAAAAAGGACATTTTAGGATAAACAAATTGATGAGGTTTTCAATAGTTTTGAGGCTCTGGATGACCTAGAATAATTTGATAAGGCTATTGCTAACATTTTGAGTGGTTAATATCTCTTGGTTTCAGGAGTTCTAGATAATGATCAAGGCAATAATAATCATTTTGGAACTCAAGAGGATGGCTTAAGGGCACACATGAACACATATGCACCATTGGGGGCTTCAAGAGAATCAGGGTCAAGTGGAGGTATTGAAATACACGATAGGTCAGGATTGGAATTTTATAGGTCTCTTGTGGAGAGATATGTACAAGGGGTTAGAAAATGAAATGATACCTTGTTCGTACTCGATATTCACCAAAAGGTTGTGAACAAAGGGGCCCCTAAGAAGATTGATGAGCCCATTTAATGGCTCATTCCTGTCATATGTTTTATACTTTTAAAAGATTTTTTATTAGGTTCCTAGACTATGATAAGGTTTTAAAAAACCTTGTTCATATGTTTTATACCAACTTTTAGATAACTCCTTAAGATTGTTGATCATGGTTATAAACCTATCCTTTAAGTCTTTTTGGCTGGACGAATGAACCTAATGCATGACCTATGTTGTTATGTGAAATATTCATGTTAATTATGTATGTTAATGAGTGAATGTTTATTCTAATGAGGTCATGCAGAAGAGTAAGCCAACAGTCGAAGACCTTGTAGCAAGAAGGTTCCAGCATATCAGTCGGTTGAAGACAAAGTCCAAACTTGAAGAGTTAAATAACCATCCTCAAGAATCCATAAATAAGTAATAATGTAATCTTAATGTCATTTTTTAAGAAGAATAGATTTAGGGGTAGTTATTTATACTATATTTTCTCTGTAACAAAAATAGACTTGACTATTTCTACTTCGGTACATAACTCCCTATTTTATGTTGTAATAAATAAATGTCATCCTACTAGCGTGGGAGTGGACTTGTCGATAGTTAAGGCTAGTTATATTTTACCTTATAAATAAGGTGTAGGTAATCTTTCAAAGGAGTTAGAGAATCAGAAGAATCACAACCATTGTAACTTTCAATTTCCAGTTTATACTAAAGTAGTTTTCAATAATTAGTATGTAACAACACTTTTTTATTAATAACATGAAGTTTTGGTTTGGAAGCATATAATTGAGTTTGGAGAAGGCTCACTAAGGTATCCCACTTAGTGATTATTCTATCAGTATCAATTAGTAGTTGTTTTGTATGCATTAGTTAGTTGTTGTTTTGATAGTTGTATGTTCCTGCAACCACTAGGAAATATTTCCTGTGACTATTCTTGCAGCCAAAGAAGTAGTAAATTCTTGTTGTCAGTACATTTTATTTATGTTGTTCATTTGGATGCAATCTAGATGATATATTTTATGAGTGTTTCAGTTATTTCCTTTCATGCACTTTACTTCCACAATTATTTCCTTTTCAAATGTAGAAGCATGGCTACAAAATGAGTTCCTTGTACATACATTTTGTAGAGCCATTTCAAGTAATGTGTTCCTGGGTTGACAAGAAATGAATCTTTGAGATGACTAAGATAGCTACTTGGCATGAATGTCTAATCTCTTATTTAAGGTTTTATAGCCTAGTTATTTAATCCTTTGTAAGAGACCAACATTTTTGGCGTCGTTGTTGGGGATGGTATCAAACTACGAAGTCCTTTGCAATCATTTTTTGTAGCTATTTGTTAATAGTAGTGCAGTAGTTTGTTTCAAGTAAATCTTTTATTTTGTTAGAAGTTAAGATGCATTGTTGTTACTAAGATTACCACTACATGCATAGAGAAAGAAGAAGATATGTCTTAGGGAGATTCCTTCCTAATGATCCTTATCCTGGTAACCAGCTAGGTGATATTTTTGTTCGCAAGAAGAAGAAGAAGGGGGAGGATGAGGAGGGGAAAACTCGTATCCTAATGTAAATAAAAATTTAGCCATCACATTATCCTCTTCCTTAGAAGAACCAGTTGAACCAAACCCTTATGCTAATATATTTTCCAACTTGAATATTCCTCCACCTATTTGACCCAGTTGATCAAAAGTTGTTGATCCAGATGCATTATTAGTCTATCGAGAAAGGATGGCTGAAAATAGGCCCAATCATCCCACTTTTGAGTTCCCCATCACTGACTAAAATGATATTCACAACCTCAAGAATATTCTTGCTAGATTCCTTCCTAAATTTTACCGCTTAGTGATAGAAGACCTAGATACTTTCCTATTTGAATTTGGCATTCTCCATAGGAGATATGCCTACACTAGATATGCTCATAGGCTTAAACTATTTCCTACTACCTTGGAGGAGTCAAAATTAAGGTGGTTCATGGGCTTAGGTGGGGATGCTATGAATACCTTAGATGAAATGAAAGAAATATTCCTCCAAAAGTAAAAAGAATATTGCAGGGAAAGTGATATGAAGGGAGATGACATATTCATAATGCATCAAAAAGAAGATGCGAGCTTGTAGGACTATGTTGCAAGGTTCTTGTTTAGTTTTCAAAAGTGTATACATCATAAAATTAATGAGTATTCTCAAAAGTTTCTCTTCCTTAAGGGGATTAGTGAGGTTTGTGTTCAGGCCTTGGACCTTATGGTGACCTTATGGGAGGAGGAAACATTGCACAATATTCTTGGGATGACATTAGGAAGATATGTCAGAACTAATCCAAAGTAGTTGTCAAGAAGGGAAGAGGATACTAACCTACTATGGGTAAATCTACCACCAATGAAGTTTCTATGATATAAATTACACATTTTCTATCTGACTTAAAGCAATATATCATCAACAACATGGCTACCTAGCTAGACACACTTCAAGATAAGAAGAAGCATGAGGAGGAAGAGGCAATGTTCGCGGAATATTTTCCTCACTTTAGACAAAATAAGAAGGACATGGTGGCCAACATAAAAAGCAAAAAAATTCCCATAGAATTCAATCCAATTGAAGGATATGATGACCATATTTTATTTATTACTCAAAGAAGACCATGGAATCCAAGAAAAGGTATGATTCAAGACCCCTTAACTTTTAGTGGTCCTTATTCAAATGCACATGCTTCTAATAATTAGTGGCAACCCCCTTATCCTCCAAATTTTGGAGTATTTCCACCTCAGTCTTGCAATAATCCTCAGAATCCATGGCCCAATTATCCAAACCCACAATAAAAGAAAAACCAAGGTAATTTGCAGCAACCACAAGGAGGATGACAACCACCTCAAGGGAATTGGCAGCAAACATCCCAATGGAGGGGAGGTCAGAAATGGATAAACCAATCCACTAGTTACCTACAACCACCTCCACAACCTTAAAAAAAAACATTAATGTCTCCTCCTACTCAATATACTACCTCAGGTAGACCTACCTAATTTCTAGCACAACATGTTCCTAATCCTAATAATAAGCCAAAACAACCTGTCTATTATGCTGACCCAAATCAAAATCTCACATATGTTGTTGGTATTGGTGGTAAACATCTTAGTCAGATAGAACCTTTCCAACCCCTTCTTCCCTATTCACAACTGAGTTACCTACAGAAGAGGAATAGCAAGATAGTGTCCCTAATCCACCTGTTCACCCAAATCAATCAAAGGAGTCGAAGCTGCCTCAAAAATCTGTTGCAGTATCTCCATTCCCCCAAAGGTTAGAGGTAGAAGTAACCAAGGAAAAATAAGAGTCAACCTTTGATCTGATAGACCAGTTGAAGCATATTTGTGTCAAGATACCTATACTCCAAGCCATTAAATATGTCTTAATTTAGAACAAAGTCATCAAAGAAGCTTGTCTAGATAAACCTAGAAGGAAGAAAATGGATCCTCAAATTGTGCATGTAATAGGTCACTTGGTAGACATAATGCTTAGAAAATTAATTGTCCCTAAATACTTTGGTCCTAGCAGCCCTATGGTTGGAATTGTCATAAATGGAATTCAAGTGCAAAATTCCTTAATATATCTAGGAGATGATATCAATGTGATGAAAAAGGATATTATGCACCATCTTAAAATCACTAATTGGAGGCCTACACCCACTGTCCTATAGAGTGTAGATAGCTCTATTGTTAAACCTGATGGCATGGTAGAAGACCTTATGGTGACCTTGGACTCTTGGGAATACCCAACTAATTTTATGATTCTCTCACCTAAAGCAACTCTGGGAGGTTATCCTATTATTTTAGGCAGACCTCGGTTGGATACTAAATATGCCTTTATAGGTTTTAGGTTAGGGGACATGACTATTTCTAATGGTCTGACTACTAAAATATTTATCTTTATCTGCCAACCTATCCTAAGCCTGATTTAGGACAACCAAAGTGGCTTGATATAGGGGAAAAAACTGAGGAATTCAATTTAGTGACACATCTTATGATGATTAGTAGGGATTATTTCCTACAAATCCAAGAAGAGGATGATGAAAAACCATTAAGCCCACCCTATCTTGCATGCCCATTGCAAACAATCCTTCCTATTTTTTGTTCACCGAACTTTCCTACAACCGTAGATATGATTCATACATTATTGATGCATGAAGTCCAAATGCCTTGCCTTAGTGAATAAACAATGATTAAACTAACCAATCAAGTATAGATTTCAATAGGCAAGCATTTGAACATCAACAACAAGATTACTGAGGAGCAGTAGTTAGCTTTGACAAAAGTGCTTAAATCTCAAGAGAAAGCATTTGCATAGGATTACCATGATATGAAAGGTATTGATCCCAAATTATTTACACATAAAATCTACATTAAGGAGGATTTTAGAACAGTAAGGAAACCTTAAAGGAGGATTAATCTTGCACTAAGAGAGATAGTAAAAGGGGAATTGTAGAAATGGCTGAATGAAAGATTTGTATACCCTATTTCTGATAGCCAATGGGTATCACATCTTGTGATAGTTCCTAAAAAGGTGGGAAAATGGAGAGTCTATGTAGATTATAAGGAGCTTAATGATGCAAATAAGAGGGATCATTTTCCACTCCCTTTTATTGATCAAGTGCTAGATTCCCTAGTAGGGAAGCAATATTTTTCATTCTTAGACGGTTTCAGTGGTTACAAACAAATAAGAATTACACCTGGGGACCAAGAGAATACCACATTTACCTATCCATGGGGAATCTATGCCTATTTTCTTCTACCATTTGGCTTTTGTAATGTTCCAGCTACATTTCAAAGGGTAGAAATCAACATATTTTTAGATATCTCACATGATTGTATGAAAATTTATATGGATGACTTTACTGCTTATGGTGCTACTTATGAGGAATCCTTGAGCAACTTGAATTTTTTTTTCGCAGAGATGTCAAGATCATAACTTGTCCTTAAATAGTGAAAAGTTTTTCATGATGATGCAGGAAGGAATGAAGCTTGGTCACTACATTTCACAAGAAGGTATTCAAGTTGATCTTGCAAAAATTGACGTCATCATAAACCTTTCAACCCCTACCAAGAAAAAATATGTCAGAAGTTTCTTGGGGCATGCAAGTTATTATAGAAGATTCATAAAGGATTTCAGTAATATGGCAAGACCATTATATAATTTATTGACAAAAGATGTTGATTTCCAATGGACACCACAGTGTGAAAAGGTATTTTCTAATTTGAAGATAAAACTGACTCAAGCACCAGTTCTGAAAGGGCCTAATAGGGAAATTCATTTCCACATATATATCGATGCATAAGATTATGCTATTGGGGAAATCTTAGGATATAAGGAAGGAACAATATAAATTTCCATATACTTTATCAATAAAAAATTGTAAGGGCCTGAATTTAACTATATTGTGACAGAAAAACAAATGTTAGTTTTGATTTACGCATTAAACAAATTTAGGCACTACATTAATGGTTAACAAATCTTTGTTCGTTCAAGTCATGCAACCATTAAGTACCTTATGAACAAATCTTAAATCATTGGAAGGTTGGCAAGATGGTTGTTGTTAATGCAGGAGTTTGACATTACTATTTTTGAAGAACCAGGGAAAGCAAATGCAGTAGTTGATTTCTTGTCTAGGCTAACAACAAAGGATGATACACACATTATTGATGACTCATTTCCAGATGAACACTTATTCTCCATTGCAATTTATACCCCTTGGTATGCTGACATAGAAAACTAGTTGGTTGCCAGTAAAATTCCTCCTCACTTTTAACCAAAGGAGAAGAGGTTACTTGTTGAGAAAAACTTCAATTTTTCATGGATAACAGGATTTTTGTTCTATACTGGACTAGATCAAGTGATGAGGAGGTGTGTGAGAGAAGATGAGACTTACTATATCTTGCATGCATGTCATGATGAACCATGTGGAGGAAATTTTGCAGCAAAAAGAACAACCATGAAGATACTAAATTCAAGATACTACTAGCCTACCCTTCACAGATATGCAACCAAGTGTAACATAAGAAATGGTGAACCAAGATGTTAAGGAGTAAAATGGCTCACCAAAAAAAATGTGGTTACAAGGGGGATATCCTGTGTTAAAGAACACCCCCAAAGGATTCGACATCAAACCAAAACCAGATTGTAAAAACCCAAAATGATGAGGGGATGTTAGTGAAAGATCTAGATTTGAAGATGGAGGATTGGAGATTAAATTCCTATTATGCTAAAATGCGTATGATATGTAAAAATTTTAACCCTGGCACCTCTATCTTTTGACTGTGAAATTTTTTGATCCTCAGGAAAATGTCGACTCAAGTCAACCTAGTCCTAGAAATTTGGCCTTGTATTAGGGACTCAAAACCAAATAAATTTTGTAGAGGATCAGCCACTGGTTCTGTATCTCTGAGATTTTGGGTTCAAAATTCCAAAAACTTGTTCCTGCATAAAAGAAGAAGGGGAATTTTTTGTGGAAAGGGGCTTGCCTTGGTCAATCCCTTGTATAGTAATTAACCTTGAGATGAAAAGGAAAAGTAATTTAAACAAGATAAATGTTATATTTACCTTGCATGGAAAACCCTCATGGATGGATACAAAAATCAGTCAACTCCATAAGGATGCCTTCACAATGCAATGAATATACACTTTCCAAATCCTAGATCTTCAATGAGTGTATGCTTGAAATCTGGAATGGAGAAGAGGAATGGATCTTCTTTCTTTCTTGTAAATTCCTCTACTTGGCCATCATGGGAGAGAAATTGCATCAATAAGATAATATTGCATTTTCCTTAATGGAAGAAGACTTGGAGACTTGGAGATCTTCAATGGGATGCTAGCCTTAAAATATTGAATCCACCACTTCAATTGCATAACTTGAATGATTGATTTCTTGCATTTGAAAGATATTTTGCATATAGATAGTGATTTCTTTCATAAATAATGGATGTAAAAATGAGAGGAAAGGACCCCCTTTTCTACTCATTTTGGGATTGAGAATTATCAAACTGATCACAACTAAGATCGGGAAATAAAACACCCTCGCATTAGGCCTCGAGCCCACTTAAAATTAATTCCCAAGGACAAGGTCAACTTAGTTCAATTAGTCCCAACGAGTTTAATTTCAAAGAAGATCTGAGGCTTGGGCAATGTGCAAAGTCTCAAGGAAAGAACATGAAAGATGTGAGAAATCAACCATAAAGACATTGGATCTTGAAATCACTAAAATGGGATCTAATAGGTCCTAAAAGATATCCAATAATGGTTGATAACTCTTTAGGATGGTACATTTATCCCCCACTTTAGCGGGAGTGTGAGACAAAATCATGCTCATGGTAAAGTAGATCAATTGTGTAATATGATATCATTAAGGTTAAGGAGAAAAAGAAACATCAAGCCCCCAAGTGACTTAATTCCTCATCAAAACCAAAACCAAAATGAGAGAGAGAGAGAGAGAGAGAGAGAGAGAGAGAGAGAGAGAGAGTTTCTTATTGTGAACCACTCAAGGAAAGCTTTGAAAAAGATGGAATCAAATAGTCTAGCAAATTGTATTATGCTAGTTCAATCCATCAATAAGGATTAGTCCTTGAAGGAAATTTCTTCCAATAATGGATTCAGAAAAAAAATGATTAGTCCAAAGGAAAGTAAGATTCCTTAGGGATAAAATAAGGGTGGTCAATAAAAGGACCAAATGTGCGTGGTCAGTCTAGGACCAAATGTGCAATGGCGATCAGTCTTAGGATCTACTAAAAATAATATTAAATCTCTCTGTGTGTGTATGCGCACGTGCGTGTGTGTGTGCATGTGTGCAAAATGTGAAGCAAAGTGTATGCTCCCACATTAAAGCCATTGCAAATGCCTTAACAGGAGTAATTGCTTTAACAGAGTGTACATGCATCCACAAGAAATGTTCCACTATGAAATTCCCCCAAGAAAGGACAAATCAAGGGAAATGAGCACATGACAAAAGACATCATAGAATGGATCTATCAACTCTGGGGTCAGTAGGCCATATGATAACTCATGTATATCAGAATTATGTCAAAATAAATTATCATCATCCCCCAAAGGAAGTAGAACTAAAAACACAATGGAAGAAAAGCACATAAGAGTTACAAAGAAGAGTCTTTTTGGGCTAACATTACGGAGACCAAAAAGAATAGGTATCTATTGTTTTGCATCATCCCAAGAAAATAACACAAAGGAACATGTACAAATAGTGGCACATGCACGACATAATATATAACAACATATCAAAGAAAAGGGATACAAATAGAAGAATGTGTATGGTATTGTGATTCCTTCATCACCTTGTGCTAATGAAGTAACAAGGGTTATTTAAATAAATCTAAACAAAACATGAAACAAGTAGCACAACATAGGGGAAGCACATCACGAAAAAGAGGCAAACAAGAAAAGAAAAATAAAATCCATCGTACTAGAGAAGCTAGTTAATCATAACGCATGTCCCCCTCATCTCAATCTATAATGTTTAGGTAAGGTTGGAAACTCAAAAGAGGAGCAACGTCAAGAACAATAGATGGAACAGTAGCTAGTTCCAAATAAGGACCATGTTGTGAAGAGAGGTCATTATGTTCATTACTAGGAGTGATAGATAACTGTTGTGAAAGCATAGCTAGTAAATTATGATCAGTATCAATAGTCTCATACATGTCATTAGAATCACTAGCATGAATATATTTCTTAGCATCAATAACATTATCGTCAAGAGTATCTTCTTCATCTAGATTAATTTTAATATAATCTAAGATACAAATAACATTGTCACGTTTTTTCTTTTTAACTTTGTTCAAATTAACTTCCTCCACGGGCTCAAGAATGGGTTGGTCAAAGGGAAGAAAAACATGAGGAGGTGTCTTAGGTGAAGCAATGTTTTCAGAAGTACGTTGATGGGCTCTAGCATTACACTTGCAAAGATGATCATGAACATGATTATTACATTTGGTCTTGCTATAAATTTGAGGTGTGACAAGATCAATCAACATCAGATCCTTTTCTTCTTTATGAGGAATAAATGAAGGAACCACACTAGGTTGAGAGATGGGTTGAGAAGTATGTGTATAAGAAATAAGAAGAGTAGGTATAAGTGGTGTAGGAAGAAGTCCACATCCAGGGAAAAGAGATATAACATCCTTAGGTTTTCTAAGTTCACAAAAATTTTGAACCTTGTAGGCTTGGTGCGATGTAAAGATATGGCCAGGACATGTTTGAGTTGGTTGAGGCATGGAAGGCCAAAAGAAACCAAGGTAAGCTGAGTCACAAGGAAAAGAAGGTTGGTAAAGACAATGATTAACAGTCATGATTTCTCCATTATGAGTAAATTTAGCACATTTATGAAAGGGAGAATCCATGATGTGCATAGAAGTAATTCAAGGAATACAAATTTTGACTTGAAATTGATCGGAAGTTGGAATAAAAATGAAGGTAACATCTAAAATTTTACCACCAACTTCAACAGGGAATAAAATAGAACCTTGGGAAGGATGAAGGAAACCATTGCAAGTTTGAATCCTAACATCATATTTATCATAAATGTATTTTTGCAATTGCATATTATAAATATGTTATTCATTTATCACATTCACCATGCAAGTGGGATCAACAAGGGAACCATGAGTAGGAAGGTCATTAACCTTTGCGATAATGTAGAGAGTATCATCATGTGCTTTAATTGTTTCAGTAGGGTCAAAGGTAATGCAAGGCTGAGATAGAGGTTTAGGTTTGACTTGTTCAACTCGATTGAAAACATGATTGGCTTCATTAACTTTGTCATCATAGTTAATGCATTTGGTAGAAGAAGGTTGATCAATAGTATTGGTTTAATGGGATGGCAAAGGATTGGTGTAGATTTGTATGTTTTGGTTAGGAGGTGCTACAGATTTTTTCCTTTATCATAATCACCATCAATAGATATAGCCTTATAATTAATAAGACCTTGGATAACACTCTTCAAGTGGAAACACTTTTCAATACCATGACCAGGTTGGCAGTGATATTGGCAAAAAGCTTCAGGATCAAAGTATTTGGATTGAGGTTTAGAGGTGTCAATGGGTTTGATAGGAGGAAGTGTTAACACATTAGCATTAATTAACTTCAACATCACATTATGCAAAGATTTATAAAGCTAAGTATAATTATGTTGTTGTCACTTATTCACCAACAATGTTGGATGATTTGTTTATTTTGATGTAGTTGTTTGATTTCTTAAACTTGTTGAAATTGAATGTGACCTCACTCTTATAACCAAAAATAGGAGCCATTGGAGTGGTTATCTTAAATGAACTCACTTGTAGTTGATAATGATGAAGCATTGCACACAATTGTGAAAAAGAAGAGAATTCAGAAAGAAGTATCTTATCTCTAATGTTACTTTGTAAATTAACAATAAAAATATGTTGCAAATAAATATTAGGCACATGATAAGAAATCTGAGCATGCAAATGCTTAAATCTACCAATGAAATAACTACATTTTTCTTTAACACCTTGTTTACAATGCATTAAATTAGTTAGAGAGATTTCAGGACCAATGTTGTTTTGAAATATTTAAATGAAAGCATTAGCAAGTTTTTGGAAAGAATTTGTTGAATAAAGGAACAATACCATTGTGAGGCTTTGTCTCGAAAGGTTCTAGTTAAAAAATTTTACATGAACCTATGGTCATAAGAGAAATCACTACACAAGGTTTGGTAATTTTTAATGCGAGTTACAGGATCACCCTTACCATTATAGGTGTTGAGATGAGGAATCTCTATATATTGCGAGATAACATAACGAATAATATCCAAAGACAAAGAAATAGGAATGTAACAAGTAGGAATGGTGAACTTGGATTGAGTCATGAAAGATATTTGTTGTTGCAATAAAGAAATAGTTTGATCCAAGCTATTAATAGTAGAATTGATAGAAAGGATGGTAGGAGTATAAACATGAGAATGTTAGGAACATTGTTGTAAATTGAAAGAATGGTTGAATATGAAAAAAGGAACACTATAATAATTAGTCATGGAAGAAGGCATAAAAACACATAGAACACTTGGAGGGATAGAAGGAGCAATAGGATTAGGAAGACTCGCACGTGTAGGATTAGAAGTTTGCATTGAAATTGTTATCATAGGTAGAGCATAAGTGGACACAGGATGGAAGTAGAGATAGGCAAAGAGGTCTCAATCGTTTTAATGGGTGGATTATAGCCTAATTATTGAGCACAATCCCTTATGGGTTTGGTATTGGCATCAATAAGATGAGAAATGCTACGCAAGAAGTTAACACCATGTTCATCATTGTGAATAATTTTCCTTAAGATTTCTACAATGGAAAGAGCTTTAGGATACAAGTACATTTGACCCCAAAAATCGACCAACATTCCTGACCAAGCATTAAAATGGTTTTGCTTTGTCGGTTGATAGAAGGAAATTTTTTATTTTTTTTAAGTTATGCCCGTGTTGGTCGGAATTCTGACGAACACCCGTGCTAGTCGAAATTCTGATGAACACAGACATTACTTTTAAAAAAAAGATATCTATTCATTATGTTTCCTTATGTGCAGTAGCAGAGGGCGGCTAGTCTTTGACGAAAGCTAAGAATACCAGTATTTTTGTATTCCATAGGGTTATTGTTCATTGTTTCTTCGTCAATTTTAGTAAGATGGACTATTATTTATGTTTTTAGGAATGGTCCTTTAAGCTACGGCTCTGATCGACCAAATCTTCTACTTCTCTGGTTGAGTGAAGTGAGGGCACAAAGGTCAGTGAGGGCTCACAGTCAGAGACCACAAAGGGCATGAAGAGTGGAAGAAGTGAGGTCATGGAGGTCAATGAGGGCTCATAGGTAACCCTAAGCAATATTTAGCATTCTCTAATTGATGTACATGGTCTTCTCTATGATTCCTCTACATTTTGCATACATATTTCTACCACACATTCAAAGCTATGAGACCACATATCATTGAGGATATTCTTGGCCTTGTATGGATTCCCTGACATTCTATGATATCATATTTCTTTTAAGAAATTTGTAATAAAATAGATCATGTACTTTGTTTGTGCAATGGCAATTCATATCCAATCTACCTTGTCACTGAAATATGCTCAAACTTTGTTATTTGATTGATCACTACGGTCTATTTCACAAACCCCTAATATAGCACAAGAAAGCAAGGAAATTTTTTTCTCAATATGTATTTAAGCCTATCAAAAGCATTTGCATATGTAAAAAAATATTTTCTAAAGAGTCCCTCTTCACTGCCATCAAATAGGCAGGGAGGATGTAGACACAAGCCAAGGAAAATGGTAGTTGTTTTTGATATTTGCGGCCACTGCATTCTGTGAAATTCATTTCCTCTTTCTTCATCCTGGCAAGCCTGTGACCAAAAGTAGGGCACAAGACTTCTTCCCAGGAGGCTGCAAGAAAGTTAATAAAAAATAAAATAAAACCTTCATTCTATCCTATGTCGTTTGTGTAAAAGATGCGGATAAGTATATTCAATCTTCCCTCATCAAATAAATCATTTGAACCTCTATAAAAATTCTAAGTTGAAGGTCAATCTCTGGAATGATTTCTTGGAATTCATATGAGAGAACACATGGGTATGAGTACTTCTAATTAATATCAGTGCACACATGGGTATGAGTTTTTATAAATATTGAAAAACTCTACTGGATTACAAAATAGGTGAAACGTGTGGTAACATGGTTACATATAACAAGAGACATTCAATTAAAAAGGAATATGAATAACAAAAAATTTATAGAGCTCGTAGGCGCCATGATGGATGAAAGAAATCTAGATGTGTCAAAAATTACAAACATTGTGGTATAACATGAAACCCTATGCATAATATATAAGATTTGCTAAAAAATGAGGGCTTCACAATTGGGACCGCCATATTCACCACCTACCAAATGGTCATTCAAGGGAAATAAGATATAATTGTGCAATATATTGAGAGACCAATTGCTATAGAACATTTAATACAAACAACAAATAAACAATTACTTATTTTGGTATGATTCACTCATAATATTTCTTGCATTCTATTTCATGAGTACATTACTTAATTTCCCCCAAAGAAAATGGAGTTAAAACACTACACTTACATCCCAAATCAATAGATATGTCAAACACTTTAAAGACAATACCTCCGAAATTGATTTTTTTATTATTATAAATCTTCTAGCAAGAAATACAACAAGAGAAAGAATATCTTACTCAATAGAAATGAAAAGTAAAAACCAAGTGACTCTTGTTGTAGACCATTAGGATCATATGTTTATATAAATAGTTAAACCAATAACTAATTGATAAATTCCTCTACCATATGAAGTGGAAAATGTTATTGTAGAGACAAATACACACACTTTAAATCCTTTTTAGAGATCTAAATGGGAAGCTCTTTCACATCTAGAGAGTTCATCAGTAAAGAGCACAAATAAAAGGCCATGAAACATCAAAAAATAAAAAAGCTAAGTTACATAAAAGTGGGATTTGAGTTAGATCCTACCTCACAAAATCTAATATTAATATCTAATGCTCCTACCATAGAGAACTGTCAAAAGTATGGCATTGTAGATGCCACATGACAAAATTCATTAGATTTGAAATCAAAGATTCACATACACACAAAACATCAAGAAAATAAGAGTGGATAAATGCTCCCACCAACTATTACAAGAAGGAAACCACCAACATAATTTCCTAACAACACAAGTAAGATATTTTTTGGTTAACTTGGGTATTTATATAATAAATTTGTTTATTGCAATCAAGATTGATTGATTATAATGTTGTCTAATTAAATCCTAAAATGTGCCCAAATCACTTAAGAAACCAATAAACTAATAAACTGGATATACAAACACATAAAAGAGAAACAAACATACACGTAAATAGAAAAGAGATATAGAGGACAACCTATCACTTAAAGCATGTTTCTATGCAAAAACTCTAACATTGGGTGCCTCAATCTTGAAGTTGCACAATCCAAGATTCAGTTTGGATTTGGGATCAATAGGCTCAAAAAATTTCTATATGCGTGGACTCAATCATTCTTCTCACTCTGTATAGTGTCTCATGACGCTCCAACCATGCCTTACATTGATACCATGCTCATAACTCAATTGTTTCCCTTCATAAAACTGACATACTAATCTTACAATGTGCTTCTATGAACCATATCCCTGACCTGTAAACCTCTCTGGCACTATTGCATACAAACTTGGACAGTAAATTGTCCTCTTATATATGATTATCTACTTTCATTCTCAACACCATTTCGGGACCATGAATTATTATCAATGCAAGGCCTGTCACATTATGACTAATATTTTTCAACATTCATATGATTGTCATGGCAAGCTCCATTTGTTCTCTACTTTGAAAGTGCCTTAGCATCTCTATAATTTACATAATTATGTGTGTGTGTGTATATATATATATATATATATATATATATACACACACACACACACACACACACACACATCAGTATGTATGTGTATGCATCATTATGTTGGCATACTTATTCACTATTTTCATTATTGTTACGTTGTTTTAGGTCTTCTCAATGGATAGAACATTTGGTATTGAATGTTTTCATTTGGAGTCCTTGGAAGAACAATGCTCCAGATTATTTAATGTGTGTGATGATGACATCAAACATGCTATTCAATACCTTCTAAAACATAATATTATTGGCTCGCATGTACACGATGGGGTGATCTATAAAATAGTATTTTCTACTCTCTTTGAAGTTACCGGTCAGTTTGAATGGGTCTTGAAGGTGGTTAAGCACATGGTTGTTTCCAACAATTCAGAAAATGTTGCACAGGGGATTCACACGATCAATCCAAACATTATCTCTGGCAGGCTTGGCTCAATTTTTGGTAATAGATCTGGCTTTGAAAATAAAATGGTGGAGGTGTGGGAGATCTTCAAGCTATCTTGCACTAATGATAACTACGCTTCTATGAGTATCTTCCATGGTCACAATAAAATTTTTTCACTTGTGACGATAAGAATGTTATGATGGACTACTTTTTTTGGAGTTGGCATTTTTTTCAATAAACTAGGTCATCTTTAATCATTACAAAAACTTATCTAGCTAATGAACTTTATATCCTTATGCATTATAAATTTCTATCAAACTATAGTTTAAAATGCTTAATATGTGAAAAGATATGTAAAGAAACAAAACTTGGTAGGAACAAATTTTAATTTGATATTATAGAAATTTATATCATGTTGAATGTTTGAAAAGATATGTAAAGAAACAAAACATGGTAGGAACAAATTTTAATTTGATATTATAGTTGGATAATGCTCTGGTAGATATGCATGTCGATGGTGGAACTATGAATAGGGAAATCAAAAGAATTGTTTTACATTATGCCTCAATAGATGCTTACAGATGGAAATAATGATTTTTCATTAAAGCACATTAATATTGAGATTCCTATTAGATATTAGTTGCAAATGCTCCAATAGATGCACTTGGAAAATATGAAGTTATTATAAATGGAAAATAAACTTTTTGACAGTGTAGCTTCTAGAAGTGGCATCCCATGGAATAAAATGGTCAATATTTTCATTAATATGGCTTTAGAAATATCCAAGGAAATGTAGATGACGAGGAGACAATTAAAATCCTCCATATTTTACTATTATTCACACTAATTTCACCGAAATGGAAGCTTTGTAATATTAGATAAGGTTGGAAACACATATGTAAAATGTGGAACTGTGGACAATGTACCCAAATCGCTTGACAGAGTGCCTCAAAGAAATTTTCTCCCAAGATGATAAATTTCTATCAAACTGCAGTTTAAAATGCTCAATATGTGAAAGCATAGACTGGTTCTGCATTGTTTGCATCTATCTTTCATGCAAGAAAGACACCCTCATCATTCCTTGTGCAGCAACAGTGTATGGAAATAAATTTAAAACTATAGGAAATGAAACATGACCCTGCAAATAAATATTTGTACTGAAAATTCAAACACTTCAAGATAAGAGATTATCAAGATTCACATTACTGTTAGTTACTATTGTCCATACCTTATATGCGATGCCTTAGAGTCATTATTACTGTGAAATTGGAGTAATTATATAAGGGCCTAATTATAGGAAATAGCTATTCGATATGACAGTGTGTAAATATAGTCCATAATTACTTATAATTACTAGGAAATCATTGATCTGCTATTTTGAGGGTATTCTGGGAGTTATATTCCATTGTTTACTAATGGCGAGATCTATCTTAATGAATTGAACTTTATCCCAAATAGTCCTTGATTTAGCTTTTGCTTTATTATAGATTTTTGGTAAGAGTTACTAATTATCTTATTAGTTTATCATAAATCAAAGAGATATATCCCATACATATCGATACATATATCTATATATAGGTGTGTATATATTTTGAAAAAAAATTATCCAACTATATACATAGATATACATATATATAGGTATTTAGGAGACACAGCTTGTGTACATATAACAGTGTATTTTATTGATAATCAAAGGGAAATACATGAGGATAACCACCTAGAAGATAAGTGGACAAGTGGATTTTGCATTCCTTGTCAAACCAAGCAATTAACCCACTAATTGTGGGAAGAACAGATCACATAGAAGAATATATAAATATGAAGGAATCATGGTACATTAAGATAGATGGATATGAATTATCATAGAATAAGAGAATATTAAATACATATACGTATATGATATATATTGATACAAATCAATGGAAATCATATATCAATATATATGGTCTAATATAGATACATAATATTAATTTCAGTTACAACAATGAAATCAAAAAATAGATATATTAATAATAAAAAAATCATATATGTATATATATATATATAATATGCAATCATAACTATACATATATGTATGTTATATTTCATAAGTGAATATACATATACATAATATACAAGATATGTGTGTATGAGAAATATATATTAATAACAGTGAAATCATATAAAGTTATGTTATATATATTAAGTATATATAAGAGATTGTGATTATATATATTTTTTATAAAGGATAAACAACCTTATATAGTCTATCATATATATTATATGTTAATAAGGATGAAATCAGAATCATCTATATATAATGTATATATCTAAATGTTCTATAACATATTTCTAAATAATCTAATATTTACATCTGTAATATTTATATATTCATTAATAATAATGGAGTAATAATCATATTTGTCCATGTTCAGATTTGTTACTATTTAGTACGTGAAGAGGAAGGGACTAAAGTGTCACCAAGGAGGGGCTTGTGTAAATCCAAGCAATGGATCTTATCCCAATAGAGGGTAGGGGGAAATGTTTTGTAAGCCTTCATGATACGGACTTGGACCTATAAAATTTGAGGGAGTCCATTCGCTGGTCTCTAGGCAACTTGGATAAGACCTACACCTTCCATTCATTAAGCCAAATAGTAATATGATTGGATATACAAGAACTAATGTTACTTCCTATTTATGAATATTTTAAATTGAATTATTGTGTTCTTGGGACATACAATATAAGTTTGAATTATATATGTAATAATTATGTCCAACCAAGCAGGGGACATTACACTTCTCTGATTCTTGGTAAGTTGTGAAACCCTTCACCAGTGAGGTTCTTGATCCAATCTATGGATTTAAACACACTATTTGATCTGTCTAGGTGAGGAATCAACAATCACTTTGACCCCCAAACACTCACAATAATCCAAACACTAATTCACCTACTAACCCTAGTAGGTCTTTCTAACTGGTTATTGAGTTGTTTAACTTGCTTGGATGATTCCACTAACTTATTGAGGGACATTGAAGATGTTTTCAATGGTGTAGAGTGGGTGGTTTTTATTATTGCATGAATTACGTTAACATAATTCAATTCAAGTATATTAAACATATGTCATTTTATGTATAAACTAGTTGAATTTACTTTTGACCTCTTCTCATAACAATAATAATAATAGTTTGTGTTTTACATGATTGCATTCCCCAAATCATTACTGGAAAAAATTTGAACATATCTAAATGGAATACACCAAGAAGTACAAAATGATGAATTCTCAATTGTTGTAATGGCAAATCATCGGAACCATCCGTTTCTAGAACTTGATTTTCTATAGTCTTAATGATTTTTCTATAGTCCTAATAATTTTTCTTATTTATTGTCTTTTGTCCCTTTTTTATTTCCTATGTCTGTGCTTGGTGATGGGATTTTGAACAATGTTGACAAAGCGTGTTTCTTTTTTGATTATTTGATTGATGCTCTCACATTTCCTTAATTTTTAAATTCCATTGCCCCAATCAATTTTTGCAGTGTTCTTTATTAGGTTTCATGTTTTTGATATTGGGGTTCCGCATTGTTTGTTGTTCTTGATAAATTAGGCCTTGAATTTGACTAGAGAAGGTATATGCACAAGTGATGAACATGAAGATTTCATAATAATACTTTGAATATTATTTTGACCTCTTCTCATAACAATTTGCCTTATTTCTTCTCTTTTGTCTATTTTTTATTTCCTATGTCTATGCTTGGTGATAGGATTTTGAACATTGTTGACAAAGTGTGTTTCTTTTTTTGATTATTTGATTGATCCTCTCACCTTTCCTTACTTTGTAAATTCCACTGTCCCAATCAAGTTTTGTATTTTTTTTATTAGATTTCATGTATTTGATTGTGGGGTTTCACATCATTTGTTGCTCTTGATAAATTGGGCCTTGAATTTCATTCATTTTTCATATACACAAAGACTACACACACTAATAAAAAAAATGAGATATCTGATTTAGGTTTACTGTTCATGACTATAAATGGTTGATATTTCTGATGGTACTCCTTGGTGTATTCCATTTAAAAATAATCAGGTTTCTATGGCTATTATAAATGTCCCTTTGTGTTGAGAAAATTAGAGTTTAGAAAATGGTTGTTCAATGTCTATATCTGCAGGTTGTAAACAAATCATCCTTCTTCCACCAACATTCTAGTCAATGTACAAGTAACGATTCATTCCATTCAAGAAAGACCATGTCTGACAATATCAACCCATAACAAAATAAGGAGACAATTTCTAGATTGTGGTTTAACTTTAAAAGAAAAGGTGATGGAAAATGTTATTATCCCTGCAATATTTGCAAGGGCTTAAAGACTCGAAGATATCTAATCAAAATAGTTGAGGAACATTGTAGGCATCATGGTCATATTAAAGGGGGAAACAAATTTCATCCATTGGTATGTTTTTCAATATATTATTTGAATAATTTATATACATAAGAAATGGATTGATGATGACATCATGGTCATGGTTAGTTTAAGGATATCATTTTGATATAGGTCAACCACCTTGGGTTTCATGTTATGGACCATGACAATCTGGAGAATGTGGATTTCCAAATGAGGGAACATAAAGGTGTGAATATTGAAGTAGAAGGTAATGATCCCATGGAAGAAGATTGTGATGATCAAGATGATCACGATGATCAAGATGATGTCACTAGCACAACTGATGATGATGATGAAGATGACCTTGATGTACCTATACTTGTGAAGGCATATGAGCCCATATACGAAGGCTCCCAAACAACCCTTCTTGTTGTTGTATTGTTGTTGGTGAACTTGAAGGTTATGAATGGTTTATCCAACCTAGCAATCACATGTATGTTAAGGTATGTCATATATATCATCTTTTTTAGTCGTAATCTCTTTATAGTTAACAAAGGGTGAATCATGTACCAATTAATATTCTTTATATTAACCAATTATATTTAATTTGGTCATAGGTTGATAGGTGAGTGTTTGTTACCACCATCAAACATTCTACCTTGCTTGTATTGAGAATTATCTGCCATTATGAAAGATATTGGAATGGAGTATCAAACAATACATGTATTATATCTCTTAAACAACGTGAATTTTCAATAGAATGCCCTAATTGTCATATTAGTAGATATCGATCAGATCAAATAACAAAAAATGTGTCGAGCAAGGTTCTTCGGTATATTCCCATTATTCTACGTCTGCAACACTTATTCGGGTGCACTTGCTTGGCACAATTTATGGATTACCATGCACGCAATAGAAGTCAAGATGACATTATGTGAATGCATGTGGATGGTTCAAAATTCAAGTAAATATAGGAAACTTGGCCACACTTTAAAGAACCTTGTAATCTCAATATTTCACTGGCAAAGGACGGTGTCAATCCGTTTGAAGAGATGAGATTTGTTTATTTGGTGTGGCTTGTTTTTGTTATCAATAATAAAATTCCTCCTTGGATGTCCATAAGGAGGGATCACATAATATTGGCAATGATTGTTCCAGATATTTTTTCATTTAATAGTCATCTAAATTAATTTATTATAAATAATCCATCAAAATGGTCATAATAATTATGTAATATTTTTGTTCATTTAACTAGGTAAGTACCAAGTTAAAGATATGAATGTATATATTGAGCCCCTTATAGACGAGTTGATGGTGTTGTGGAATGGAGTCACTATGTATGACATCTCTAGGCCAATAGGTCAAAGACAATTTCAATTTCATGTAATGCTTGTATGGACAATACATGATGCCCCTGGGCTAACACATTTTTGTGGTATGTTCTCTTGTTAACACCTCTTTTTGGTATGTTATAGTGCTAACACAAAATTAACATATTTAATCCAATTATACACGATCTTGTAGGTCTTCAAACAAAGGGAAAATTTTTATGTCCAATTAGTGGTCCAAAGATAAAATCTCGTCATTCAAAAAGTTTAGGAAAGCAGGTGTTCGATGAGTATAGACACTTTCTCCATAGAAATCATAAGTACCAAATTACTGAAAAACATCTTTTCAATGGGAAAGAAGAGACTACATCAAAGCCATAGAGAATGACACCTCGCCTATGGAAGTTGGAATACACTAGAATAAATCTTAGAGGTAATTTCATTCCATCTGATGGTTCTTGTTTGAAATTTATATTTTGATATTTTGTTTTGCTTACTGATGATGTAATTGATGCTTGTGAAGGTCGTCAAGGCATCAATGACAAACTTCCAAAAGGACTAAAAAGTTATCCTACACAATTTAGTAGGTTCCCATACTAGAGAAACCCCCAATCGTGCATTTGTTTGATGCTATGTATATTGGAAAGAATGTAACAAAGACATTATGGAAATTCTTGGATGGAAGGCATGACAAAGACAAAATTGTCAAAATTTGTAGTGACATTGAGGAATCCAACCATGCAATGAAAAATATCTTTCGATCAAATAACAATGGAGCCCAGATTGATATATGTTCCCTTACTTGGTTATTTTTGGAGCAGCAGAGCAATGCTATAAAATAAGTCATATAAAAAATATGTTTTCCCTTAGGATTTGTTGCGAACATAAACAATCTCATATCAAAGAAAAGTGAATTTGGGCCAGGGATGAAAACACATGATTGACATACATTTATTAAGGTAATTCATGTTATTTTTTATTCACTATATATGTGTATACTGCATGTAGTTTTCATTATATTATTTTATAAAATATTGAAAGATCATTTTACAATTATTGCAGTACGTTCTACCTCTATCTCTCCCACACCACTTCGACAACAGTGTCAAACAAGTTATATATGATCTTGAAAAATATATGAGGTGGTTGCCATCGAAATAAATCCATAAAGAATATATAAAATATTGGAAGAGAAAAATTCCTCATCTTATGTGTGAAATGCAAAAGTTCTTACCTTCAAAAATTTTCAATGCACAAGAACACTACCTCATACATAAAGTTGAGGAGATTGAATTGTGTGGACCTTTAAAAACTAGGTTAATGTGGATGGTTGAGAGGAACTTGAAATTTTTGAAGGACTTGGTTTGACAAATAGCACATCTTAAGGGTCTGTGCTAGAGGGATATATGGTATACCAAACCATGGTGTACGTTAAGGAATATCTTCCTAAGTTTGCAGCAAAGATCCATGTAGATTGTATTTGGGATCTCAATTTGATTAAAAATTTCAAAGGGGAGTACTTGATGGGGAAAGGTAGATTGACAAAAGTGAGAGGTAATTATAAGATGTTATTGTAGTTAATTAATTCTTATAAATCTTTAATATGTTATTTGTAATTGGTCTTTTTTTTTATACAGTTGGTCGAGAGTGGGATGCAATACATTTGTATATTGCAAACAATCTTGATTGGATGACCGTATGGATTGAACGATGTCAACAAAATGATTTCTCATTAACATGGGAAGGTGTTGCTTCATTGGTTAGAGAAGCTCATCATAATGGAGATTCCAATGTTACACCAATGGTAATTGATCTACCATATAGTTTAAGAGGTAGACAGGTACATAAAAAATTATTAATGATCATGACCCATATGTTTCATATCAACTCATGATGCAAATAATTTTCACACGACTGAAAAATTGCAGGTCAAGCACCACAAAGTCACAAATTTTGCATTAAAAAGTTGGATGACACGAAGAAAACTTGTGATTCTGGGATAATTACAGTCTTCGAGGTCACTAATATTTCATCTAGAAATGACATACATCCTCAACAATCTCAAAATTCATACTATGGCATCTTGGATGATATACTTGAGTGTGACTTAACTCATTCAAATTAGTTCTATTCATCATCAAATGGTATAGGCTACGACTTAATCAAAATGATCTTGATAGAACTGTTATTCAACATAATAATAGATTTATAATGATTAATACAAGGTCCTTTGATCCAGTTGGAGATGAGCCCTATGTTCTTCTAAGCCAATGTGAGCAAGTGTTTTACTTAGAGGTTCCACATAAATCGGGTTGGTTATTTGTTGTTAGACATGATCTAAGAGGAAGGCCGGTAAAGTATAATGTGATGGAAGAAGAAGATACTGAAGATTAAGATGATGAAGAAGAAGATGATGATGATGATGATGATGATGATGATGATGATGATGATGACGATGATGATGATGGTGGTGGTGATGATGATGAGATGGATGAAGAAGATGATCAATGACATGATTGAAATGTACAAGGTATGTGATTTAATTATTTATATATATTTATGTTGATTAGTATATATTTTTAATATTGATTTATCGATGTATTCAACTCTAATGGCATAATATAATTAATTCATTGTGTTCAATTCTAATGATTACAACATATGTGATTTATGATAACCAATGTATTGCTTATGATGCTCAATTAATTGATGCAGATTACATGTATATATTTTGTTTGATTTTCAACCTTTCTGGAAATAGGCAATTGACTACACACATCGTCACCCCTTATGGTGACGATCTTGCATTCCATATATAAGGTAAAGGTAATTTTTTCATGTTTACGATCTTGCATATTGTTCATGTTGTCTTCTACGTAATTTGTAGCATATGTATCATGTAATGTTTAGCTAACTTAAGATAAATGATTCACATATGCAAGAAATTTAACCCCTTTGACGAGGATCCTGCACAGTGACATGGATTAGCAGGTATAAGTCAATACGCCATATAGAAATAGTTTATTAATTGCTTGCTTTCTCTTTACACCCATATTCATTGAGTGGTTTAATAATAAGGTATTAACTTGCTCGTGATTTAACAGTACTACCCTCAACATTAATTTTATAGCCAACTTCATCAACATTACCCTCATTTAGAAAAATATCTCACTCCTTACCAACTATATATCTCATTTTATGGATTGTAGGAACCACCAAATAGGTACTTGTCAAATCAATCTTCCTCGAATGAGGGAAATGCGAGAATGGTAGATGAAAGTTTGACATTTAGTAAGACAAAAATAGGGAGATCAACTAAATGTTAAAAGATTAGAAAAAAACTTCAATAAACGCATGCAATTTTTCCTTGCTGAAGGGGGGTCATGTTCTTATGATGATGAGACCAAAGGCGACATTAAGGTGCCCTTTTGGTACACACATCTTGAGAAAGAATGGGTAACCAAGGAGCTACCTTCAATTAACATTGATTTTTGTGTTAACAAGAGGATATATCGCATAGCTCCATCCTCATTACATGGTTTGGGACTATTTTCCATGGATGGGATAAAGGTATGTTACAACAAAGTTGTTGAATTGATGGATTTTGTCAGACCTTGTTACAATTGTGACGATTGGATGCGGATTTCTCAATATAAAAAAAGTATGCATAGGTATGCACTGTCAGCAAATTATATACAATGGAAAGAAAATGACAAAGTAAAAGATTCTCTATGTACATTGATGGGAGACCAAAACCAACAGTGAATATTGCGGGTTTTATAAATAGTATGTGACCTGCGACAACTAATAAGCAACCCAATTGCATATTTGAGGTGCGTGAGGGGAATCATGTTTTTGTATGTGCGATAAAATCAATAAGTGCAGGGGAAGAACTGCTAATAAATTACCATTTGAATCACATGGATAAAAACAAAGTCAATATCATGGGGGGGTAAGTAATATATACAGGTATTAAACTAACCTCAAGTTTATGACTCCAATATACCATTTTATTAATAAGTTTTTTTTGGTAAGTCTATTGCTTTCAGTTCTCTGAAGTTTTATATTTAATCTTCGTCACAGGACGACATGGATCCCCCATATGATAGAGGTGGCGGTGATGCTCCACCCACCCATTCTTCAGCAAAGGTAAACCTTATTGTAATTGTACAAATTAGATAGTTGAAAAATGTTATATTATTATGTTCTTTTATTTAGGGTTTTAAAGTTATTTTGATAGTTTTACTAATATTCTTGTCGCAAATTGATATTCAGGATAGGGGAAAAGCACCTGCAACAATAGAGGAAATAGCTCATGTAGATATGGATGAGCTCCCAGATTTCCTTAACCCTTTAAATATGGTCAAGAAAAAATTAAAAATAGTCTCTGCAGAAATTATGAAACTTTTGGATGATCTAAATCCAACCAAGTATATGGTGAAGAGGACATAGGAATTGATGTCGCAATCACGTTGTTATCAAGTAAGAAGTAATGAATCTTTAGTTATAACAAAAGTTCAATAAAGGGTTATATTTTATACTCTTTTATGTCATGAGCTAAAATATGTATGTGTTCTTGCTGCATGATTTTTTGGTTGCTCAAGTACCTGGTCATGGACATCGTGGTGAGATCGATACTAGCAGAACTCCCACCTCAGGTAAAATAATCCTTAATTTAACAAGTTATGAGGAATTTCATCTTTGGAACATTCAAAAACTTCATTGGACTTACTGATTAGAAGTGTACATTTTTCATTGGACTTATTGATACTGTAAATATAGCTATAGGAAAAGGTACAGTTACAACTAATTCAAGATTTCTAAGAAAATCTTTACTCAAAGAATATTGAAATCTACTCTTACTCTTATTATTTTAGAATGTCTTTGCTAACAATATATTGTTCAGGTCATCAAGTGAGCCAGGCGACTCCTCCTAGAAGGACTGATCATCTGAGATTGTCGAGTGCAATGTCGGCAACAAGGAGCATGCAAACATTGATGCCTTCACGGTTTATGCCTGGTAAATCCTTGTTTTGCTATATTTGGTTTTGTGTTAATTATGATTTGATAATTTGTACTTTAATCTTGGGTGCATCTCATAGTAGATTAATTTTCTATAGTAGGAGATACACTGACGACTGTTATACCAGATACATATCATAGTACATGTATTGGTGATAATTCACCATCCTTTCTTGGATTTACCCATGTTTCTAGCACAAGAGTTATGCAGACGTCATTGTTGATAGACAATAAAGAATTGATGCCTTTAAAATATCCTAAGCTTCCAGGTACTTTAAAATTATTATTATTTATATTTTAATTATAATTTACTTATTCATAACAAGTTTTGGATTGATGATCACATGACATTTTTGCAGGGAAAGATTCTTTTTATAAAGCGGTTCATGACTTGACATTAAAGATATTCGGGCCCACCATACATACAAGGTGGAACATCAAAAGTGAACTAACCCTATCCCACTGTTTTTATTTTATATCATTAATTGGTACAATATTTTTCCTTTCATTCCATTTCTTTTACTATTTTATGGTACGCAACTTTAGTTAATTTTTCTATCTAACAATTTTGTGTTTTTTTCTTAAAAGGTGGAACTTACAAGAAAAAAATTAAAAGAACAACTCATAAAAGATTTATAGCATGAATTTGGTAATAACTTTTTTCAGGAGAATTTTTTTTAGAAAAAGTTGCCAAACATCTTAAGACTGTGAGGGACACATATAGGAGTCTCATCCACAACCCAAAGTACGAGCATCCTCCCTTTATTTCAGTGAGGCATTGGAATGAATTCATTTTGGATGCAAAGGAGAAAGGCAATACTCAAAGAGGAATTACACTACCAAATGAGAAAATAAGGTATGTGATAGTATCAACTACTAGTAGAATGTAATTATGCACTAATTAGTGTTCTTTATATCTATATAATCTAACATATTTCAAACTCTTCATAGGTTGCAGGACACATCAAAGGCTACACAGGCCAGACTACAAAAGATTGGCCAGCACAAACTTGGCTATGGTGGTTATTCCAAAATTCAAGCACGAATTGTAAGTAGCAGTAAATGGAATTACGGATCTAAATTTTTATAAATTGCAAATAACTTTGTTTAATCAAAAAATGTAGGGCTCAGAATTTAATCTAGAGGCCACAAAAGAAAACAAAAATATTTCCTTCAAGGAAGGCTATCAAGTCGTGGTTGAATGCCTACTCCAAGCTTCCACTGGCCCAACCCAAGAGTCTGTTGCATCGGTTGAACAGGAAAGTATGCCAAATGAAAAATATTTGAAATTGAATACTTGAGCAATAATCTATTTGATGTTAATTTTGAACATAATTTAACTATTTTTATTTTTTAAAAGAAAACAATGATAACAATGCACATGGAATTGCAATACAGTCTCGTAATCCTAACACAGAACCTACACTGCATGACAAAGGCCCTGATGTGGATCGCAGTGTCGATGGAGGTGTTCATTTGCTATTGAAAATTAATTATGTAATTATTAATATAATTTAACATCTAAAATTGAAATTGGTGTAACCTTTTTTGTGTATATTTTAGAGCATACAAAATGTCATGTTGAACGAGTGGAGGATGTTCAGAGTGATCACCATGTTGAATTCAGGGATGAAAAAAATGTTATTGTAGATGATGTGGCACAATCAGGTAAAAAAATATATGTTTTGTTCTTTTAAATTTCTTTTTTGATTTATAGTTCTTTTAATTAATGAAATACTTGTAACGCTAATATAAAATGGTGTGAATTTAATCCATATAGTTGTTATTGCAGCGGACCCCCCTTTGGTGCAGCAACATAGTCTGTTGGAATTAATGGGAAGTAGTACTAAGAGGGGAGGGGTGAATTAGTACCTCTAAAATTTTTAACACCTTTCTATATTCATCATTAATAATCATTCATTACTACATTACCGACCATTACTGTTGTTCTTTCTTATGCAGGTATTGTTCATTCATAATCTTTAATAGTTTGCAACATTCATAGAAACATTCCTGAAAATAGTAAACACATAACACAAGATATGGTATCGTAGAAAAATCTTGTTAGGAAGTAAAAACTACGGTGGGGATGGCACCCACAAAACTTCACTATCTGTAGAATGGAAGGGAGCCGATTAAGGCTTACAATTTGATCACTTCTGATTATCTACCCTGTTAGGAGTATTAAGGTGGAGACATGTTAAGATCTACTTTGTTAAGAGCTTTAGCAACACTGATTTAAGTGTGCACTCAGTTATGAGATTTACAATAGGACAGTTAAGCCCACCTTTCTTGAAAGGATTTCTTATGCGTACTACACTTGTTAGAATGAGTATAAATGTTGACCTAATTGTTAGAGTATTATTACTTTATACTTATTAATTAAATCATATCGATTTAATTATATAAGTTTATATTACTCTAGTTACTTAAGCTTCACTTAGGTACATTATTAATTAATTATTAATTAAT
>MU223997.1:2722077-2739231 GCA_018584345.1 Thuja plicata
TCTTATGCATTTTTCACATTCTGAGAGCTTTTTCCTTCTGTCTCCATTTTCTTCTTTTCTTGTAACAGGTTATTGGTTAACAGGTTCTTCTTGGGTTGTGCAGAATTGAGTTTGATCAATTCTTTCACTAATTGTATGCAATCTACAATTGCTGATTATAGATCCATTAAAGCTCTCAGAATAACAATATCACCTTAAGTGATTGATGAATACCTTTTCTCTGCTCGTCGGTAGCCTGTGTTCTTGTTCTTGAAACTGATTTGATTTTTTTCTGTCCTTTTGCATGAATTCTCTTGTCTGGTCTCTAGATTCTCTCTGTGGCTACAATCTTCATTGAACAACTTACAGTTTACAATATATTGAGCATCTATTTATACAATTCTTTGACCTATTCTAGAATCACACATTACAATGTTAACTCTTAGATCCAAGGTTTACAACTTGACCTTGATCTTTAATTTGCATGTTTTAAATCAGTAAAACTAATTAAAACAATATTAAATACATTTCTTCCTCCACACATAATGGATTTAAAAGTAAATCAAGAAGATATAAATACAACTTCAGTGATTTATCTGATGTGGAAAGTCAGATCCACTTTTTGTGGGATGTAACTGGCTGTCGGTTCTTGGTCATCGGGTTGAACTTGAAGTCTGTCGGTGTTCCTTTGTTGAACTGTTTATCGGGTTCCCTTTGTCTATTGGGTTCCTCTCTTTTTTGTTTTGTCTGGTTGCACTGATGTTACTCATCATGTTCCATTTACCTTTTTGTCATCAGATAACACTAAACAGTGTTTGTCAAGTAACCTTGGCGTCGGGTAGTGTTGTTCCCTGTCTGTCAGTGTAGTGACAATCGATGGTGCAGATCATGTTTTTCCTTGTGTATACTAATGGAAAAATATAATTCCTTTGATCTCCTCCTTAGACATTAGTATCAAAAACTGATATATGCATAGTATTAAAGTGTTTAGTATGTACACCATGTTTATATCCTTGTCATTATATGACTCCCCCTAACTGTATGCATCGGTATAGTATAAGTATATGTATATGTATACTATACATTCTCTTCTTGTTGCTCTGTATGTACATATTATTTCCTTCTTTTATTTCCCCTTTCTTTTACTATACATATTATTTCCCCCTTTTTAACTGAGGTGAGTGAACATATCAATTTCCCCCTTTCTTTGATACTTATGACAAAAATGTACAACTTATAATATGCCAAAATTGTGACAAAAATGTGCAACTTACAATGTGTCAAGTATATGGAAATGGGTTGTTTTGATATCTTTGAGCATTTTCTCCCATTTTTCTTTGATTTGTTCTAGTGCCATGTGTTGTAGCTCTAGCCTTGCATGCATATCATAAATGTTGTCTAAGACAGACATTTTTGGGGTGGCAATTAATGTATTTGCCTCTATCACATGTTGTTGCAAGAGTGAAAGTGTCAATAAGAGCTAAGCTTGAAGCTCATTTACCTCATCTTTGTACTTCATCTCTGCAATCTGTAGGTTCTGTCTCAGTTTCTGAGCCTATTCGATTTTCTCATTGTGCAATTTTATTGCTTCTTCATTATTTGTGAGGCTTTGTGCACTAGACTTAAGATCAGCATCAATTTGTTCTATCTAGTCGGTATACTCCTGAGTGAGTTGATCTAATGTACACAATTTATGTATCAAGGTAATAGCTTCTGAGATAATTGGATCAAGTGTGCTTACCAATTCAGATAGCTTTACCTTTTTCAATGCCACTTCTTGGCTTATCTTCTCGGCTAGCTTGAACTCATACTTTTGTTCAAGTCTCTCTTCCATTACCTTCTTAGCATCTATGTTCTGAGATTTTATTGCATCTGTTAGTACCACCAATTGATCAATCATTGGGGTGGTCTAATCAATATCCATATCAGGTACAATCTATTGAAGTATTCCTCTTTCTACTTCTAGTACCTTGGCCTCTTTTGCTGCTCTCTTTAGTTTGTCTTGAATGGAATTTCTTTCACAGAGTCTTGCGTATTTGGTCAATGTTGTTGGATCCAATGTCCTTGGATCACCAACTGGAATCTCAATGATTTCATCCAATGTTACTGGATTATTATGCTTGTTCTTCTTCTTCTTTGAGATTTTTGGGGATGCAGATGTATGAACTACCATAGCTAGTTCATTTTTTCTCTCTGAAGTGCTTGGTGAAGGCTTTGAGGAAGATGCTTCTTGTGTTTTCTTCTCAGGTGGCACATGTTGGTTTTGTGAAGACATCTCTCCATCAACCTTGGGTGTCTCTTCAGATTTTTCTTCTAATTTCTTCTCTTTCTCATCTTGCTTTGCTTCTTCACCTTTTTTTTCTGTGTCCCCTTCTTCCTTTTGTGTGTCCTCTTTATTTTGATCAGCAGACTTATCTGTCTGATCATCGATTGCAGCTTTTTCTACAGTTGTATCCTTTGTATTATCTATGGTGGCTTTTGCTTTACCATCACCCTTGTCCTTGGGTGTGCTTGTGTCCTCTGCAGTATTACCTTCCAATATATTGATTGCCTTCATTAATACAGGCATGTTTCTCTGAGTTGTAGCTTGGGTTGTATCAAGAGTGGTGTCCTACTCGTTGGTTTGATCTTTTAGAGCAGTGACATCCTCATCTTTTTGTATATCCTCTACAGGGTTTGCTTTATTTTAAGTCCATGACTGATGTGTCCTGCTGTGTTTCATCAGCAACATTCATATCTTTATCATTTGATGTCTTCAAATCTTGTTGTTTTCCTTGATCCTTAAGTGTAATGAATATTACTTCATCTTTCTTTTGTGGATCTTTATCAGAGTCATAATTTGTGATGTCTTAAATGTCAAGACTATCCATTACTTTGTCCAAATCTATTGGCTCCATGTCTTTTGTGTTGTCCAGAGCAATGTGCTGAGGACTTACATTGTCTGTTTCCTCCTCTCTATGAGGTGTGTTGGTGAGAAGTAATTGTTCCTCGTGACTTTTTGACTCTATTGGCATATCAAGGAGTTGTCTCCATTTAGTTTCAATCATTGTATCTAGCTCTATGAATTTGTTTTCTAGCACTTTGTATGCCCTTATCTTGGCTACTTTTTGCTTAAGTGCTTCTTCATGATCTCTTTGATTTCTTCAATCTTAGATTTGGGAGGCATTAGTGTTACTAGTACCCTCTCCCTTGTTTCTCTTTCGGTCTGTAGAGCATATGACCATTGTTGAGATATTTTCTTACCCAGCTCTTTAGGTATTTGATTGATGAATTAAGCTGGTACATATTTAAATTTTACCATTGACCTGATTATTGCTTCTTGTATCTTATTATGGTCATCAGGTTTGAGTGTATCCCATTGCCTAATTTTCTTATCAATCATTGTACCATGTGTAGAAATGGATTCAGCTGCCTCATCAATAGTTTGACTTCTGTAATTCTTCTTTGCTACATCGAGCTCATCCACGTTGGAATCCTCTAAGTCAGCTTTAGTTCCGACCATTCTTTGTCTCCTCTTTGTAGGTGTTTCCTTTACAGTTTTTGCTTTGTTCTCTTAGCTGGTTTCTTCCTTATATAGGTCCTTACTTGACCTTTCTTGAGAGGTGTGTTATCGGTTGCAGTATTTTGACTCCTTGTCCTCTACTTCTTTGTAGGAGGTGGAGGTGGAGGTGTATCAGATTTAGTCTCCTCAGAATCTGATTTCTGTTCTTCTTGTCCCTCACCGATGGTGCCCTTTTCATCAGTTTCCTCTGGTTGTTCCTATTCTTCCTTTATAACCGATAGAATCTTCTTGAGATTCTTAACCATCTTATCCTTTTTGTTTATAGTCTTCTTGATTTCTAGGCCTAATTTTATCTTTGATCTGGCCTCTTCATAGGGTCCAAACCTAGGTTGTTTGCTGTCAACAGGCTCATTTATTAATGCATCAATTGCACTTGTAGCCTGATCTATATTTATTTCATAATCTAATGGTGCTAACCAAGTTGTTCTTGGTACAACCGGTTTGATATGAGTGAAATCAGTATCCACCATAAATCATATTTCATCTGTATGTTTTTTAACAAGTTGTTCAAGAATCCTAGTCCTTTCCATCATCTTTTCCTTGAACTCAAGGAAGTATGCAGACATAACAGATTCAAAATTTTCCCCTAGTGACTTAATCAGTTCACTAATCTGTTGTGTTACCAGTTTGGTAGTGTCCCATTTTACTTTTCCTACTAAAGGAAAGTATTCTTTAAAATAGAAAAAGATACACATGATAAGTGAGACAAACTTACATGTGTTTGTCTTTGTAGACCTGATTATGATCATGTTCTCATCAAGTTGTTTTACCAGGATCTCACACAGATCCATTTGAACTCCTTTGGTCACTATCTTGTAAGTCGTGCTTACTGATGTTGCGAATATTTTGTTCAATCTCCTCACTTGAAAAATCTTATACCCAATTACACATGCACCAAATTTTAGTTCTTCGTCGGTGATGGTGTTTACTTTTAGACCTTTGTTGTCCCATTCAACTTTTGTGATTTTTTCAACTTATTTCCTAGAGGGATGCTTGTGTGCCCTAGGCTTGTCATTTATTGGATAAACAGTGACAGCGTGAAGGACATCCTTTGTGATTTGTTTGGGTTGATCCAACCACAACTTTTGGTCGTGCAATCTGCTAAGTACCAACCTAATCCAGTCGGTCTTGAATTTCCTTGGGAAATGTAGGGCATTAGTTAACCCTTTGAGTTCCAAGTGTTTGTATTCTTCCTTAAGGTTGCCTTTGGCATCACAGAGCTTCTTATAAGCTTCATCCATGTCAAGATTAACTTAGTGATTTTGCCGTGAATATAAGACCTAACATCTTCTATGAGCAAAACCCTAGGTGAAATTTTTGAAAATGCTCTGGTTTCATCGGGTTTCGATGCAATCTCTAGGAATATATTATATTTGGGCTCTATACAAGTGCTATTCTTAATCAACTTAACCACATTCTATTTGTTTTTCTTGATCTTAGCGGTTCTTGAGGTGGTTGCCATTATTTTTCAAGTTTTAGGGCTTTCTTGAAAATAATGACAAAGTGCTTTTGGTGCCCTCGATACTTACTTTGATCTGTGATAATGGTTAATGACCTGGTTTCTGTGTGTTGAATTGAGTCGAGGAAACTTCTTCTTTCTGCTTGCTCTATTTTTCACTTTGCTTTCTCTTCAAATTGCGGGTGCAAAATGAAATGCTTCCATCGACTATTTATAGGCTTTTTCCCTAAGTCAACAATAAATGCTTCAACAACTCATCGGGTCATAAAGACAGATTTTGTTGGGAAGATTTTCACAATCATCTTCGATGATGCTGAGGATAGCTGTTACCATTATTTCTTTTACCAACGGATATCGGTATTCTGTCGTGAAAACTTTGTGACTTTGCTTTCTTACTGATGGGTGTCGGGTTACACTAGTAACTTAACCATTTTATGTGTTGACCGACAATTTCTAGTAAGTGTGGACAGCTTATCAATTATGTTCACCGATTATTTTCAGTATGTGTATATCGATGGGGTTGTATTCTCAGAATTGGAATTAGTAACATAATATGCATCTTTTATTCATGCAGATTTTGACCATCTATCAATTGTATACTGGAACTGATGCAAAATATGACTTGGTATAGTGCAGTTCCATACTTACTTGTTCATCTCAAGTGGGGGTGGTGACATCACCGAATCCATTGGATGGGGTGTCACCATTTGCATTGCTTGGTCTAGCTTCATCATTGCTTGAAGCTTTTCTCCACATTTTATCTCTAGCCCTCCAAATATCTTCAATGGTGTTTCCATTGGGATATATGCTTGTCTCTGTCATTCGGTCTTTGAAATCTTTCTTGAGATGACCAACTTTGTGATAGTGTAAGCATGCCATTTCGGGATTTGACCAGCCTCTAGACCTTTTGGTCCATGCTCTCATGCAGTTTGCAGCAATGTGACCATATCTACCACATGTTGTATAGTTTTTCCAAGTATTGTAGTCCCATACATATTGATTACCTATTCTCTTTGGTTGATAAGGATTTTCTTGACCTTTTGGATTCCATGCTTTCCTTTTCTTTTTCCAGCATTCTTCGTATGTGTGCCCATTCATCTTGCAGGTAGGACTATATTTGTCCATGTAGGTTTCCTTCTTTGGTTGTTCTATCTTAGTCTTGCATTCATAAACCTTATGTCCTTTCTTGTTACATTTATAACATAATCCTATTAATATAGATGTAGATTTAGAAATACCTCTCATTTTACCTCGGCATACATTTGATGTGTGCCCTTGCTTCCCACAGTGCTTGCATGTCAGCTTTCTTGGTCTTGTATTTTCATAAACATTCTTTGAATTAGCTTGATTTGATGATTCTCCATTTTTAGTAAATCCTAAACCGTTGTTGTTGTTGACTCTTCGTTGTCCTTCAATAAAATCACCCATTCTCTTATTGCTTTCTTCAGCCTTTCTGATAACTTCATTATGTTATTGCTGAATTCTAACCTCATGCTTTAGTTTTTCATTTTCTTCTCTTAGTTCACTGATATCCTGCACTCTTTCAATGAGTTTTATATCCATTTTGTTTGATTCTTGACTCATTAGAATAATCTAATTTGTGATCTCATGGTGATGCTCAGCATGTCTTTGAATTTCCAACTCCTTCTCTTGTAGCTTTTTTGTGATCTTCCTTTTGTCATCAATAGCAAGTGTTCTTTCTATTTCAGCTTGTCTAGCAGAACTCATCACATCAATCATTCTTACCATCTGGCTCTCTTGACCAATTTGCAGCATCTTTATTTGCTCTGTCAGATGTTGATTGATATCCTTTAGATTTGTGATGTTCTCTTCTGATGTATTACTTGCATTTGATCCTGAAGATTCAAAGAAATCTAGAATTTCTTCTTCTTGATAATCTTTTTCATTGTTCCGGGTAGCCATACCTTTCCTCTCATTCAGCAGCTCTCTCATCTTGATTCCAGCTTCTTTATACTGTTCATAGAACATTTGTATCTCAAGCTTTTTGTTCTCAATATTCTTATCAAGTTTGTACTTCTACATTTTATGATCTTTTCTCTTAAGTATTTAAGCTTTTCCTTAAAGACACTTAGCTCTGATACCAATTGTTGGAATTAATGGAAAGTAGTACTAAGAGAGGAGGGGTGAATCAGTACCTCTAAAACTTTTAACACCTTTCTCTATTCATCATTAGTAATCATTCATTACTGCATTACCGACCATTACTGTTGTTCTTTCTTATGTAGGTATTGTTCATTCATAATATTTAATAGTTTGCAACATTCATAGAAATATTCATGAAAATAATAAACACATAACACAAGATATGGTATCACAGAAAACTCAAGTTAGGAAGTAAAAATTGTGGTGGGGATGACACCCACAAAACTTCACTATCTGCAAAATGGAAGGGAGTCAGTTAAGGCTTACAATTTGATCACTTCTGATGATCTACCCTGTTAGGAGTATTAAGGTGGAGACCTATTAAGATCTACTCTGTTAAGAGATTTAGCAACACTGATTTAAGTGTGCACTCAGTTATGAGATTTACAATAGGACGGTTAAGCCCACCTTTCTTGAAAGGATTTCTTATGCGTACTACACTTGTTAAAATGAGTACAAATGTTGACCTGATTGTATGTAATCTACAATTTCTGATTACAGATCCATTAAAGCTCTTAGAATAACAATATCACCTTAAGTGATTGATGAATAACTTTTCTTTGCTCATCGGTAGCCTGTGTTCTTGTTCTTGAAACTGATTTGATAATTTATGTCCTTCTGCATGAATTTATGTCCTTCTGCATGGTCTCTAGATGCTCTCCGTGGCTACAATCTTCATTGAACAACTTATAGTTTACAATAGATTGAGCATCTATTTATACAATTCTTTGACCTATTCTAGAATCACACATTACAATGTTAACTCTTAGATCCAAGGTTTACAACTTGACCTTGATCTTTAATTTGCTTGTTTTAAATCAATAAAACTAATTAAAACAATATTAAATACATTGCTTCCTCCGCACATAATGGATTTAAAAGTAAATCAAGAAGCTATAAATACAACTTCAGTGATTTATCTGACGTGGAAAGTCATATCCACTTTTTGCAAGATGTAAATGACTGTCATTTATTGGTCGTCGGGTTGAACTTGAAGTCTGTCGGTGTTCCTTTGTTGAACTGTTTGTCAGGTTCCCTTTGTCTGTTGGGTTGCACTGATGTTACTCATCGGGTTTCATTTACCTTTTTGTCATCAGATAACACTAAATATTGTTTGTCGGGTAACCTTGGAGTTGGGTAGTGTTGTTCCCTGTTTGTCGATGTAGTGACAACCGATGGTGCATATCATATTTTTCCTTGTGTATACTAATGGAAAAATATAATGCCTTCATAGTCTTCCTAAACACGTGATGAGGAGACGTGTGTTGAGATAAGAATTAGTAGAGGAGGGGAATGATGAGGACCTTGATGCTCCGCTTAGCCTTTTTGTTAAAAAAACAAACAAGAAACCAAAAAAGAAATGATTGCAATTAACATTTTTTGCTAATGAAAGAACCTTGTCTTAATGAATGTTATTTTTTACTACTAGTAAATGTTGATGAATGATGTGTTAATGAATTATTTATGAATGTTTTGTGTGAATGAATTTTATGTGTTAATGAATGTTATGTGAGTATAATGATTGAATGTAGGGAAGATATTATTTATATAAGATGAATACGTGAACTCTATTTAGAGGAAGAAAATTAGTGGTATATAGTGATACGACATAATAAACTCTATTTTTATACCCTTACTATGATGAACCTCGATTGATCTGGTTTGAGACTATGAAGTTGAACTAAGAAGTCTCTAAGCATGAACGTAGGCAAGGTCATCAATGATGAGCCCCTGAGACTTAGGTCCAGTCTCATAGGGTTAGTCAAATGGCTCTCACTATTCATAAGTAATAGTTCTAGTCCCTTATGTATGGCATGAATTACATTGCTCTTATGTATTTTATAAATTAGGTAAAAATAAACCTTTGAGACTCTTTTTATAACCTTACTATGATGAACCTATATTGATCTAGTTCGAGACTATGAAGTTGAAATATGAAGTCTCTGAGTATGAACATAGGCAAGGCCATCAATGATGAGCCCCCAAGACTTAGGTATAGTCCCATAGGACTTGTCAAATAGTTCTCACTGTTCAAATGGTTCCACACACACACATGTGCACGTACACACATGACCTATACAAAATATACAACCTTCACCTATATATAAGAGTTGATCAGAGAATGTATATGCATAGGTGATACATACATAACTTTCATTCCAACTATTGTCTTCTTATCCATGTACCCTACATAAAACTTGGAAAAAAAACCAGTACTCAAAATATATGTTTAGTCCCCTTCACCTATATATAAGAGTTTATTAGAGAAGGTATATGAACAGGTGATATTCAAGTGAACATCCTTCAAGTATGACTTTGAGAATTGGATGCCCAAAGACAGGAAGAGAGAAATACAAATGAACATTGGTTGTATTTGAAGCCAGGTAATTTGACTAAATTAAGTTTATATTCTTGTAATTGTTTTATTGATATTGGGTTGTAACCATAATAAAACAGATGCATTTATCATGTAAAACCATCTCTATCTAGAAAAACCACCTTGCCTGCACTTGGAAGGAACTATGCTACACTCCAGCTCTTGTTTTATTTTGGAATTATTTGTGCAAGTTTGTACTCATCGTAGAACTAAACGGGTGGATGGTAGATTATTATATATTTCTGAGCTTTGTTCATAGATTGGAATGAGCTCAAGGTTGTTCTTTTTCATCCTATGCATATTTAGTCCTTTCAAATATGCATAGGACAAAGAAGCACAACCTTGATTTCGTTCCACCACAAAAGCGTGGTCCAAATGCTACAAGACAACCTGAATGTAAATCTCTTTCCTCAGAAGAATAATAAAGTATAATCAAAAGAGGGATAGTGATGTTGACTACCAACTGAACTTGCGGTATGAAATGCAAATAAAGTGTGTAATTGAACGTAAATTCATAATACACAGTGTAAAAAATTATGAGGAACTCCCTAACAAAGCAAAGAAAGAGGTTGAAGCTGAAATAGAATAATATTGTTGAACAAGAGAAAGAAAATTGATCGAAAGGTAATTTGAAATTTTACTCTTAAATCTTATTGTTTGATTAGTTTACTTGTGTTTGTATGCATGTGAATTTGATCTAATGTTCACATTCATGGCATTGTAGAGCGATGGTCAAGAAGGAACTGATGGGAATTAGTAGGGTCTCCAATTCATAGGTGCAGTAATATACGTTTATTCCTTTCATTTTACTTTCTTCAGCTGTTTTATGTTTTTTGACATATATTTTGATGAACCAATATATGTATTCTTTAGTAATAGGTAATAGATTTCTTGACAAGTAATTCATTTATTTTATTCATGCAAACTCTTCTTTTGTTGGAAATACTCATATGGAAAAGTAGAATTTTCTCAATCACCGTCTATGTTAAACCTCTTAAATATTTGGTATGTATATGTTATCTGCATCTATCCACTTAATACATCATTTAAGTAATGTGTCAATATTTATTTGATTTGGGTGATTGGATAAGATTTGGATTGTTACAATTTAGAAGGTAGTATAGGTAGAGTTGGAGAGTGGATAACCAGTGTTAATAAAAATGAAGCTTTCTTTTCTAGATGTTCGGGTGTTTGAAAAATTAAATCTATTATAGATTTGACTATTGATATTAACAAGAATAGGTAGCTTTTATAAATTAAATCAAATCTTTATATATTCCTTCTACAGCTGAAAAAACCTTATCATGGGTGATTTCCTTTACATTCAGCATTGTGCAAATTTGAAGCAACATGCAAGTATCAAATAGAATTATGTCATGCAAGTTTTAAGATAAGTGGTCATAGAATTAGGTAATATGTATCTCCTCTCATATAATTATAAATCTTGTAGTATTGGGATCATGGATATTACCTTAATATCTTACAAGAATTGGTTCTCCATCGTAGTTATGAACCGTTGGGTAGGTAACCTTATGAGGAGGTCCACATATAACTTATTTGTAGGTAGAATCTAATTAGGATCTCATCCTTGTTCACCTAAGTGGGTGGCAGCCAATGGAGACATTGTCTGGGGACTCTACCCTAGAAATGGGTTGTGTAACCACTTCTAGCATCCTTTAAAAGACTGGTTTTAAAGTTAAACCTGAAATACGATGTCTCTATGAGTTACGTAGGCAAGGCCATCTATGATGAGCCCCCAAGGCATTAGGTTTGGCCCTTAGGTCTTGTAATTTTGAGTTCTTCCTTTATCTTTCCATCCCTAGTGGATTGTTTGCATTAGTTTATTCTATACAAGATCGACCATCAAAAGACTAAAAATTGCACCCTAAATTCACTTGAAGCATCAGATGCCCCAAAGATAGGAAGAGAGAAATACAAATGAACATTTTCTATCTCTTCTTGTCTTTGGAGCATCCGAAGCTTCAAGTCTATCAAAAGAGGGAGTGATGTTGACTACCACATGAATTTGTGGTTTGATATGCAAAGAAAGCATGTAATTGAATGTAAATACAGAATACACGATGTAAAAATTGATGAACAAGAGAAAGAAAATTGATCGAAAGGTAATTTGCAATTGTACTCTTAAATCCTATTGTTTGAGTACTTTACTTGTGTTTGTATTCATATTAATTTGATCTAATGTTCACATTCATGGCATTGTAGAGTGATGGTCAAGAAGGAACTAATGGGAATTAGCAGGGTCTCCAATTCAGAGGTGCAGTAATCTACATTTATTGCTTTCATTTTACTTCTTCAGTTGTTTTATGTTTAACATCTGGTGTACAATATTCTAAATTGCTCAAAGTTTGACATGTTTATATGGATCCAAATTATAAACAAGAAACTTAAATGGGTGAGCTTAACTGGTAATATATTTTATTAGTTGGGCTTCCAAATTGGAGCCCTGGTTAAATTACTATGAGATGTTGATAAACTGTTGAAATGGGGTCAAATACCGAATCCAACTGGTTTGGTGTGGAATACTTTAATTCCTACCTCTATTAATTTTTTTAAACTTAACAAGTCTTTCAATCAATATGTTTTTTGAAACTTAGAAGTTACAACCTAAAGAAAATATAAGGCAAGAGATTTTACATCTTCAGACTATGGCTTTTTTTCTCCTTGACTAATTTGCTTCCTTAAAAACAATGAAACATGTTATTCAAGGGTTTTGTGCTCTTTTACTGGCCATAAATTATCTTCTTTGTACCTTCATATATATCATTGTCAAATTGTTAGAGCTGGCAGCCATTTGTATCTTTTATGTATTTCTTCAAACCCTCATAGCTATCCTTTTTCTGTGTTTTGATCTTTTGACTGTCATATTTGATATTTGTGCTCTTTAAGCTCTGTAATTTTTTTCTCAAGAGTAATTTTTCTTTCTTATTTTTTGTCATGTTAAATTGAAAGACTTCATATGTCACCACCCTTGATGACCATGTTGAGTGAAGGGTCTAAATGACCTTCTCAATTCTCTTTGGTTCTTCTGGATCATGACTATCTTCTATCATTGGGTTTCTTTTGACTGCTTGGTAAACCAAAAATGCCCTCTTCAATGTTGTAGGATGAAACCATAGTACCCTTGTGGTTATTCTTCATGTATTTTAGACTTCTTTTTTATGGTTTTCATGTTTAGAGGACTGTCAAAGGCTCACTATTCATCATGTCACTAATATATTAATACTTTATGATAATTGTGCTAGCTAGGCCCACTATATTTTCTTATATGCTCTCCATTCATGACTTCAAGAAAATTTTGTTTGAAGAGAGTGGGTGGAAAGAGCATTGAATATAACCTTATGTATTCATCTTGCAAATACCACTGGTGAAACTCCCACATTTCCCTTTGGATGTTCCAAAACTAGCAAATTTGGTTGACAAGCTGAGTTGTCCAGGTCATGAATTAAAAAAAATGTTTAGAAGATTTTTATACATTTGTACATATTTTGTACAGATATAAATTTAAATCTTCTACATTGTTACTTTCCAAAATATTTGTAGTTATTATATCATGCACTATGAAACCTTTATTTTGTAGAAGTAGGCACATTATATTTATTACAGTGTTTGCAATGGTTTGCCATATTTCTTTCACATTTATCTGAACAATAATTTCCCCGATACTCATAGTTTTCATCACACACAGTCATAGGATAAATTTTGGTGGGTCTATGATGGCCAATAATATGTCTATTTCCCATGGATGACATGTCCAATGCAACTCCCTTTCCCATGGATGACATGTCCAATGCAACAGGATCATTACCTTCTGGAACATCAAAAGTGGTTTTTCATTATTTGTGAGTAGAATGCCAAAATGAGTTCCACCTATTCTAAAAATTGGCATATTGTAATTTTTTGTAATACATTTTGTTTAAAATCTATATTAGTTCAGTCTAGATGAAAATATGTAGATTAACATGTCACAAATTCTCAGACCCTGCTTTTTTGTGTTCCTTCATGTGCTTCAATGAGATAGTCAATGCAGAGTGAAGAATAATTTAGTTTTTGACCCTGAAAATTTCAATAGTCAGTAGAGTAATAAAGTGTCTCTCAAAAGTATAGGAGAACTTGTATATCTTATCCTTCTTCTCTAGCATGCGTCTCACTTGTCATTAAGATCACCGAATCTATTAATATCTTTAGCAAATCTGCAAAGCTAGTTGACTTTACTAATGTTGATAAAAACCATTATATGTTCACATCTTAAAGGTATAAGGCATTAGAATATTCTAAAACATCAGATTATTTCATCAAAATATTCATAAACCTTTTAACAGACACATATTTTGAATACTGAGTCAAATTTTCTAAGGAAAGGTACTCTTCACTACTATTTGTAGTAGGATAGTTGAAAAGGAATAAATTTCTAACCTTATACCAATATCATAGGTTAATTCTTGGGAATATATGCTCCTGTAGCCCATGGTGCCCTAGCAGTGGTCTTACCATAATAAAATCACAAATTTATTACCTTGCAATTAATTTTGTAGTTGTAAAAAAGTAAAACTTAGATGAAATCACATTATATGCTATATCATTCATTGACTCATGAGCATATGGGCTCTTGTATCCCATAGTGCCCTAGAGTGGTCTTACCATTATAAAATCATAAATTTATTAACTTTGAATCCAATCTACAATTGAAAAACAACAAAAAATATATTAAATAACTTTCAATCCAATATTATCTTCTTGGTAAATTACAATTTCACCTGTTATGGTTTGAAAAATCACAATTTCACCTCTATGTTTCAGTTTGAGATGGAGAGGCAGGGGTAGTTTCTATGTTAGTTTTTTAGTTTTCTTTTCTTTTCATTGTCCTCTTATTCTGCTCTTTCAAAATATATTATAGATCATCACCTCCCCGTGTGCTGATTTATTGTTTTATCTTTTCTTCCCACTCACCAATTTAATAGCTTTGTCATAGAGGTGGGGGAAGAATATCAGTATGAATGCTCAATGCTTGGTCAGTACCATGTGAATGGATACTACCCAAGATCACTATCCTAGAGGACATATTAACATTATAATTAAATTAATGCAATGTTTTCTTATATCCAATTTATGAATCCCATTTGATAGAAGAAAAAAAATGATCCTAGAGTTGTCTGTCAATGTCAGCGAGTGTGGAGATGAGGTCAATGCCTTCCTAATCTATGGATTCACTGAACATTGGAAGCCATAAGAGGTTTCTTAGTGTCATTGGAAATTAAATTCTTAAAAAGAGATAAAGGAGTGATGTTAGAGATGTGAAATGGGCTTGATCCAACGTAAGCTATGGATCATTTCAAATATAAACAAAATAATGATATCACTAACCAGATTCAATGTGAAAGTTATAGAATTTATATTTAGTCCTCCCTACCTGTGCAAGAGATTTAAAATAGGGAAAGGACATCCATCAAACATAAAATAGGTATATTTGTCAAGGATTATGGTTTTAGGACATCAAACAACATTGAAAATTCATGATCGTAATGGAGAGCTATAAGATAATCTCAACATAAGATATTGAGGGACACTCGATAAAACCAAACATGGAATTAGTGTAAAATATCCTTACTACTACTTCACCGTCCTTCAAATGGATCAAAAATGTTAAAATGACACAAATTTATTGGGGAAACTAAATCCATTCCCATGCTTAAAAACAAACATAGGTATCTTGCATTCTATGTTGCCCATACAATCAAGAAGCTTTCTTAAGATGCAGGGTCAAAAGTTAATAGCACCAATCTACTAGCTGGGAAGATGTATAAGGGTGGCTTATCCTATTAAATGTCTTCTTCAAATCAATCAATCACAACATATCATGCAGCGAAAACCTTATGGGTGTGCTAAAAAAAATGTAAAACTTCTATTAAAGCATACATGTAAATGTGAAATCATTGACAACGCACCTGTATTTGTTTGACAAATAGCCCCAAAGAGGCATCCACAACCAGTGTGGTCTAAGTGATCATTTACTACACCAAAGAACCTCTTACAATAGGGAACCCATTGTAGAAGAACTTCATCAAATAACGATGTTGTTACAGTTTGAAACTCCCTCCATTGTCATAGCCTCTATAGTTGATGCTTCCACTGCATCTTCCCCGCCATCCAAAAAAATATTTATTCCCCAAACAATGGTGCACCCTTACCATATTGAAGAGAAATATGTACCATGCACTCCCATTCCCTTGTACTGTGATCTCCCCTGTCTGTTCATATTACAAGGGTTTCATCCTCTAAAATGCAGCCCAAAGGGCATACCAACCCATCCCTAAAGACACAAAGGAGTGATCAAATAGAAGTAACCCAAAGCTTCAAATGTTTTCAAGGAAATGATCAAGGGAATGGATATTGTAGCTTATGCTCAAGGGAATGGATATCTTTATTTTTTACCCGGGTGTTACCTCTACATTATTGTCTGATAGAAACCATGCCTTATTTTGGAATGCATTTATGATTTGTGTTACATTTGTCTTTGGTGACTTTTATCACACTTTATATCTCTTCTATTGAGGGGAGTGATCAAGGGAGTTTTGTGAAACTCAGATAGTTAAGAAATTATCCTAGGAGAGTGACTAGCATCATAATTTCAAAGGAAAAGAAAACAACGATAATGGGCTCGTGTTCTAGCCAGGAACCGTGATCATAATATAGGAAAATAGAAGCCTTTTCTTAGAGGAAATGAGAGACTATTTTAGGGAGATTAAAACTAAATTTTCCATTCTCTAGAAGCCACAAATAGATGTTAAATATTATATTCTTCCATTACGAAACTGAGGCATTCATTTAGGGGGTGAGTTGAATAGAGCTAGAGGACGTGTGGAGGGATGAAAGATTAATATGTAATCATAGGAGTTTTTCTTCTATTGCTTTCATCTTTTCTTCTCATCATGTTTTACAAGACTAAATGTATGGGTTGACATCTTATACAATTATTGCATAAGGTAAACAAACAAATTTATTCTTTAATCTATGATATGGAATTGAGACTTCATTAATTCTTGTTTTGCAATCAATAAACTTCAATGTTACCTTATTTGTGCATGTCTTTTATCAAATCGAATCATTATTACCATTGTTCTATTAAATATTCCTTGCACGGTGTCATATCATTTATTATATGTATCATTACTACTATAGAGCCATGCTTTATCCTTTTGTAGCCTATGAATTTCCTAGTAAGCTGGATGGTTCACTCGATTTACATCTGATTGACATCAAAGTCTGATCATCCTTTTTTAAGCCAGCATTAAAATAATGTATAACTACTATCACCTTGCGTGTTCTTTTTTAATAGCAGAAAACCTCCCTTAGCAGTTAGCTTTTGGTTTCTTGTGCCTTCAAGAAAGATTGTTTCTTTTCTCTAATCCAAGTTACCCATTAAGTGTAATTAAGAAGATAAGTTTTAGACTTAGTCCTCTAAAGATAACTTGTTAGAGAATCTATTTTATAAGAGGAAACCATGAATTAGGAAACACTCTACTTTAAACATTATAAATTAAGTTATTATGCTAGTATCTCTCAACCAAATTAATTGGACTTTATATTGTAACTTTT
>MU223997.1:2739281-2763204 GCA_018584345.1 Thuja plicata
TAAGAGGAAACCATGAATTAGGAAACACTCTACTTTAAACATTATAAATTAAGTTATTATGCTAGTATCTCTCAACCAAATTAATTGGACTTTATATTGTAACTTTTCAGTTTTGAAAATGGAGTCTATCATGGGAATTTTGACAAATAAATGCTATTCCATGTTCTTTGATCACCACCCAATTTGGAATTTACCTATCCTTCAAGAGAGCGTTATCCTATAGAATGCTTTCTAGATATCATCATTCATTGTATTAACTATTATAACTTTATCATTCCATAGATGATAATATCATTCTTTTATTTAAGAAATTTGTTAAACAATTCACATGTTTTATTTCACCTCCACATTCCACATACATGTCTATATGAGCTTTTCATCAATAATGTCAAATTAAAAATTTGACCCCATATAAACCTCTTATATCCATCTTATTGTTTCCGCTCACCCATTCAAGTCTGCATAGCACAATATTAAGGAATCATATAAAAAAATAGTGCATTTGTTTATATATATGGGAGTGTTGTTTAGAAAGATGAAGGAATTAACTAGTAGTGCTTGTTAAGAAGTATACGAATTCATATTTCCAATTAATTTATATGGTAAACATTAAATTAATATAGGATATATTGTAGTCTTTGATTAATAACTTGCCAAAATAGTATCACTATTCTTAGACAATAAATTTGGATTTTTCTATGGAAGGGTTATTTAAGTTAATAAGACATTTTTAATGTATTATGGTTTTCTCCATTGAAGTTAAGATTGGGTTAATTAAGAGGTATTAAGTGCGCAATCCTTAACTAGTAATTATACTAATTGGTTTGTTAAATTAGACTAAAAGATTAATAGATGTTATCATATGCTTTTACAAAATTTATTATACTATATATTGGTAATTTTAGTTTTAAATGAGGTTAGTAACATAGTTTGAGATGTAGATCATTAATTTGTTAAATTTGGAATGGTGATGTTATAAAATTGTGTTTGATTATCTACTGATGAAGAAGATATTCTTATGATAGGTTTAGTATCTTGAAAGCTATTAGTAATTATGTTAATGATAATTTAATGATGTCAGTATTTAAATTTTATGGCTATTAATCATTAAGATAGCACTATTAATCACTAGTAATTAGTAATTAATCATTATTGTTGGAATTATTAATAGTATTAATCAATATCAATATCTTCTAAACAGGTATTATGACTAGTTTATTTGTTCAAATTGATTATTATGTTATTTATTTGGCATTTTATTGTAAAATAAGTGTAGGTTTAGTTGTATTAACATCTTCATGGCATTGCAAAATACCATATATACATATCAAATTTCAAAAATATAGAATTTCCTTGTGCTGACACGTGTTACCAAAATTTCATTATATTGACACGTGTAGATGCAAAATGTTATTTATAGACTATAATTTAATAATAGTAAGAACAATGATAAAAAAAATTATTATTAATGTCCAAGAAAATATTATAAGGGCTAAGTAATTAGATTTGTAAGCATTCTGGAGCATATTCTAAATCAACTACTATACTTTCAATGAAAAGATTAGTAAAAGGAAATATATTATATATTAATAGATGATTAATATATATTATTTTTAAAAAAATGAATATGTCATCGCTATTTCGACAACCATCAAATATATCAACGAAATGCTTCAACCGGAATGCCACAGTCTCAACGCATTCTGAAGTCGATAGTTCGACAACAATGACAATGAACAATGAACTATTTTGACTAGAATGCCACAGTCTCAACGCATTTTGAAGTTGATAGTTCAACAACGATGACAATGATCAATGAACTATTTCAACCAAAATGTCACAGTCTCAACACATACTAAATTTGATAGTTCGACGACGATGACAATAACCAACGAACTATTTCGACCGGAATGCCACAGTATCAATGCATCAACACATACTAAATTCTATAGTTCGACGAAAATGACAGTGGTCAACAGACTGTGTCTACCTGAATGTCCACAGTATCAACACATTATACAGTCAATCATTTGACCACTATTACAGTCGATAATTTGAAAACTTTTTTGGGTTGCTTAATCGACGAAAAAACTCTGAGGACAATAGTGGTCATTTGGTCGACCAACTGGCATCAAAAAATCGACCAATTCACGTCGAAAATATGGCCAAAATTTACTAGTGGGATTATTGTTTTCTTAACCTAGCCAATGTTCAAACTTCTCAAATTCATGGGAATTTTTTTAACTTGAGTAGGAGGAACCCTTAATGCTTCTTCTTCATCATGTGAAGAATGAGAAAAATATCACTAAGATGCATGTTGGTCTCATCTAGATTCCTAGGAAAGAAGGGTGGTTCGGGATCAGAGGAACCCATGAGTCTACGAATTATTCTAATAATAATGCTATAGGTTGGACTCAAAGTTATAAATCTCATGCAAAAGGGAATGAAATGAAAGAAACATGCAATGCAATTTGAAATAAATATGCAATCCAAGCAAATTTAACTATCAAATTAAAGCATGTAGCTATGATGTAATGTAAATTTTGACTAAAAAAGTGCATACAAAGAAATAAATGATATAACTATAATGCATATAAAAGATATCTAAATGCAAAAAAAAAAGGAATATAACACCAAAATTAGAAAGGAAATGAACTAAGTCGGGTTCACCTAAATGTAACAAAAGAAATGGTGAACCAAGATGTTAAGGAGGAAAATGTCTCACCAAATCAAATGTGGATATGAGGGGGATATCCTATGTTACATTAGGAACACCCCCAAAGGGTTCACCCTCAAACCTAAACCATATTAACAAAGCCAAAAATGATGAAGGGATGCTAATGATAGATATAGATTTGAAGATGGAGTATTGGGGATTGAATTCCAATTATGCTAAGATGTGCATTGTATGTAAAATGATATGCAAGACTATGAAAGGAATGCAAAATAAGATAAATGAAATTATAACTAAATAAATATGACATCAAATTTGATGTATAATAGTAAGTGAAAAATGATAAGAAGAAGAAAGAATTCACCTTGAAGCTAGGAGAGGAGGAACAAACTTTAGATCTGGAAGTGATTGTTGTAGAACTGTCAGAATCATAAACTATTCTGGATTTGGAACCCTGGCACCTATATATTTTGATTGTGAAATTTGTAGATCCTTAGGACAGCTTTGACTCAAGTTGACCTAGTCCTATAAATTTGGCCTTGTCTAGAGACTCAAAACTTGATAAATTTTGTATAAGATCAACTACTGGTTCTGTATCTCTGAGATTTCATATTCAAAACTCCAAAAACTTGTTCCTGCACACAAGAAGAAGGGGAATTTTTGTGGAAAGGGGCTTGACTTTGTCAAGCTCATGTATAGGAATTAACCTTGAGATAAAATATAAAAGTAATGTAAACAAGATAAATGTCAGATTTACCTTGCATGGAAAACCCTCATGGATGGATGTAGAAATTAGTCAACTCCACAAGGATTCTTGTATGTTTAGAATTTGTTGTAGATTGAAGGATGCCTTCACAAATGAAATGGATCTAAACTTTAAAAATCCTAGATCTTTCATGAGTGTATGCTTGAAATCTTGAATGGAGAAGAGGAATGAATCTTCTTACTTTCTTGAGAATTCCTCTACTCGGCCACCATGGGAGAGAATTTCGCATCAATAAGAGAAGATTGGCTTTGCTTAAATTGAAGAATAATTGGATACTTGGATATCTTCAATCGAATGCTAGCCTTCAAATATTGAATCCACCAATTCAATTGCACAACTTGAATGCTTGATTTCTTGCACTTGAAATATATTTTGCATATAGATCTAGTGATTGCTTTCATAAAGAATGGATGTCAAAAAGAGAGGAGAAGACCCCCTTTTATAATCATTTCAAGATTCATAATTAACAGGTCGACCACAACTGAGATCACCAAATAAAAAACCCCCACATTGGGCCCTGATCCCACTTAAAATTAATGCCCAAGGACAAGGATGACTTGGGTTGGCCTAGTCCTGACAGGGTTAATTTCAAAGTAGATCTAGGGATTGGGCAGTGTGCAAAGTCTCAGGGAAAGAACATGAAAGATGCGTGAAATCAAACATAAAGATATTGGATCTTGAAATTAGTAAAATGGGATATAATAGGTCCTAAAATACATCCAATAATGGGTTCTAAATTTTTAGGATGGTACACCAAGTATGCAAGGAAGTGTGATAGATGTCAAAGAATGGGAAGACCAACCAGATCAAATGAAATTCCCCTACAATCGTAGGTGGTACTAACACCATTTTACAAGTCGGGATTAGATTTTGTGGTCCCCATTGATCCTCCAACCAATGTAAAATCCTACATCTTAGTATGCACTAATTATGTCACCAAGTGGGTCGAGGTAAAGAGCCATAAAATATGAAAGGGACAACAAGGTTATAGAGTTTCTCTTTGAGGATAGTTTTACCCGCTATGGTGTTCCTAGGGAGATTATCACTGACTAAAGAGCCCAATTCACTTCCACTTCGATAACAACCTTGGTAAATGAATACAACATCATGCATAGGAAGTCAACACCCTATCATCTGCAATCAAAGGGACAAGTAGGGATTACAAATAGGGAAATAGAAGTCATCCTTAAAAAATAGTAGTTGTGCATACGAAAGACTTCCTGAAGCTATCTAGGCATATAGGACATCTTGGAAAACAACAACAGGTTTCACTCCATTTGAGATGTTACATGGAAAAACATCTATGATGCGTATTTATTTTGAGAATAAAACTCTTAGAATATCTCTTGAGCTTAATATGGACATCTCTAAAACACAACAAGAAAGGCTTCTACAACTTAATGTTCTCGATGAATTAAGGAAATCAACAATTCACCACACTGAAGTGGTGCAAAACCAGAGAATCTGGTGGCATGATAAATAAATTTGGGAGAAGATATTTCAACAAGAAGACTGGACACTCCTATATGATTTAAGGTATAAGGACAATATGGGTAAGTTGCAAGCCATGTGGCTTGGGCCCTATGAGATTGCAGAGGTTTTCCCAAATGGATTTCTCCATCTTTCTACAACAAATATTTTTCAATTCAAGTTACTAGTCAATTATCATTAGTTAAAGTTATATTAGAAGTTGGTATCTAATCAGGGGTTCCTCCAATAATTTAATATAGGGCTTGGTTCATTACTCCCTGCAACCATAGAAGGTGGACTTCATGTCACACCTTCTACCTATCCAGTTGCATGCATGCAATGATATTAAATATTTCCACCTCTTGTGGACGTCAAATTCTTCATAATAAATGTACTACTCCACTTCATTCATTCACTTCACTTCTTTCCATAATCATCTCACCATCATTTCATTCCACTTCCACTTCTCTGAGTTACCAATTCAACATGTAGAAACTTCTGAAATGATCATATACTCAACATTTATTGCATACATCAGGTATGTACATACACTGGGGTATATTAATTACAATAGATACTTTATTTATTCTTCATAATTAAAATGTATGTCTCGCATAGTAATTCCTCCCACGCCTATCCTACCACCTTTTTTAATCACATGTTGATACCTATCAAATTTTTAGTTATGGGGAGGATACACAAGTGTCACGTCATGAGTCATGTTTACGTATGCTTAGTTTTTGCAAATTCCAAGCCATCATGTCATTCTTTTATTCCACATCTTGGGAACTAGAGATGAAATGACAACTGATATGCTAAGTTTGTATTAATGTGACCCATATTTAAAATTTTGAGCTTACCTGCAGTACTAACTCTACCGCCATATTCCTTGTAAAAATGCCTTTAGCATGTCTATCCTTGAATGTGTGCCTTGAATGCATGTTTTAGCATTATTATGACAAAAAGAGGAAAGTTAGATGAGTTATCATGGCAAAAGTGTGAAAAATATGCAAAGTAGTTGTAGATAAATTTAAGAGGTTGCAAGAGGTATTACGGAGAGGAGGTTGCAAGAAGTAGCTTTTAGCATTCTCAGGAGCTCACCGGTTTGTAGAGAAATTACTATCTTTAGAGCAATTTAATGGATTTTTAGGGAAAATCCCAGAATTAAGAGCAGAAGCTGAAGGGTAATCATGGGAAGACAACCCATACATAGTGAATCTGTATTTCATAATGTTATACTCCAAGACTCAGTTTGTGAACCCAAATTTATGCCAATGTGGATGGCTGAATTATTTTCTCAAGCTAAATGGGCTTGATGTTGATATTGCTCTAGAATTTACTCAGAATCTCACAAATGGAGAGACCATGGTTAAGGGATTAAAGGTGATAGCTACAAAAGAGAGGATAGCAGAGGTAACAGGGTTACCAGCTGCTGGTGTGAGGTATCCTGTCTAGGGATGCTAGGAGTGTTAGGACTAAGTTTACAAGGCACAATGACCCTCCATTAAATGTGGACAAGAAAGGAGCTAAAGTATTATTAGTGCCCCCAGAATGGCGCAAAATGGTGGTATGCATTATCAAATATTTGACATGTGAAGGCAGGAAATCCAACCTCTATTCTATGCACTTCAAATTGTTAATTCATATCACGCATGGGAACATTCTAATATCCTTTATCATTTGGTGTCCAACGTGGCATCTGAAGTACAAAGTGGTAAGCCAAATTTTGTATCCCACCATGGTTTGATCGAGTTATTAGGATAAAGGTCTCTAAGGGATGTTTCTCAAATGAATTGGGAGGAATTTTTTCAAATTAGGGTATTTAATGGAAATTTAAGGCTTAGGGGTTATTTAATGCCCCAAAAAATTAACACAGAAAGAGGAAATTTTAAATTTACCCCAGGGGATTCTACCTTAAGGGTAGCCCTATTTGAATATTCTCCTACAGCTGAGGCTAGTCCTCTGAGTCCTCTTATGACAAAGATAAAAGTTCATCAATAGGAGTTAACACAAGTAAACCACCACCTAAAACACTAGCAAAAACTAGGATTGTGATAAAAAGGTAGAAGGGTAAAACCAAGGAAACAAAGGGGTTATGGGGAAAGACAAAGAGGCAAAAAGTAGAACAAAAAAATCCCAACCCAAGAAAGAGAAAATCATAATCAAAAGAGTCCCCTGTAGCTATTTCGTGGAAGGCTTCCAAAAGGCAAAAACAAGTAAAAACTCATTCAGTCGACTTTTCCCCTAAGAGAAGAAGCCACATATTGAGAGGAAAACCTAGGCAGACAATTGTACCCAAGACCCGTGCCAACATTCAAGTTGATTCCTCTTTGTCTGTCTATACCACTCCCAGTGATGAGGACAAAATAATATTTAAAAATCCTTCTCGACCACCTATGGAGGACCCCCAGTTCTCCTCTTCTGAATAACAACAAGATAACCCTCTTATGGAGGAAAATAACTTAGATGAAGAGAGGGGTGAAGGAGTGTCTCAAGAGGGTGATTTGGGTGTTTTGTCTTTAGAGGATAATGAGTTATTGACAAATGAGGAACAACCTCAAGATAATTTGGGCTTTGAAGGATTAGTTGAGCTTGCTACCACTATAGAGAAAATGGCAGAGCAAGTCCCACAAGAAAAGGAAAATAAAATGATAAAAGGAATATTTGGGTGCCAAGGCATACACCCTCTTCTTTTTCATGGGAATTTATAGCCTTGGACTTGTATCATGATATGATGGAAAGAGAAGAAATGTGGGAAAGAGAGAAGTTGTAGTTGCAGGAGGAAATCAACAAAAGAGGATATTGTAGCATTTAAAGCTAAGGTAGGCAATATAGTCACAATGATCCCTCAAATACTGGAATGTAGAACACCTTCGAGGGTTTGTGATTTGTATTTGAAAGAACTCAACCTATCTTTTAGGTTGTCAAGGATTATGTCTAATGATAATCCATCTATAGAAACCCCTCATGAGTTATATGATGTCTTTCAATCTTGATGCAGAGGCTAGTGGTCTTAAAAAATATTTTCTTCCACTATACTCCACATCTTAAGTTTGCACTCACTCAACTTACCCATTCATTCACAATTAGTTTAATGTTGTAACTATCCCCAAACCACTAATGCTTCACTTCCTTCAATAACCTGCCAACTAGGATCAGTATATATGGATCCACCACTCCACTGACACAAAGAGAAACTCCCTACTCATTCCTCACACACAACCTAAGGTTTTCACCAAAGCAATCTACTATGCATTCCCACATTTGAATGCAAAACTCTTACTTCTTGTTCACTGTGACAGTCAACACCAACCCCTTTGAACTTTTAATGGTCTAACCATATCCTTGGGTACTCTGAATTCTCCAATGCCTTGGAAATGAAGGGTACTCTTCCTCCTTAAACTCCTTTGTTTCTCCCATACCCTAACTCCTTCAAACAACCCTCTGACATATGTATGAAGGAAAACTATTCACATTGTAACTGTCTTCTTTAATAGACCTATACACAGAGGTCTACAAATTTTGAACTCAATATTATTTGGAGAATCCCTCTAGTGAAAATGTGCAAAATTAGGTAATCTCAAACATATCCCAAATTGAGAAAGATCCAACGGTTCAATCTGGAGATATGGCCCCGCACTGGACTGCATTTTCCTGAGATAGTCATCTTCAACAAACTACTCTCTCCACCATCTAATGCACGTGCCAAAAAGTGCATGGACTTCTAAAAACACAAAGACATGAAAAATATAGACATTCCTCCACATTATACCAATAATTAGGCCTTGTTCCACTTTAGATGAGCAAATTTCTACATTTTAACAACTTTATATTTACCCTAGTAAGGGTTTAAACCTGATTCCACCAAAATCTTGATATCTCAGCCAAATTTTAATGAAATTGCATGAAATAAAAACTAGAATTCAGAGAATTTGAACCCCCATCAAATCCAAGTGATGAAAAATGAATTTTATATCATTTCCACCATGAAATAATTCTATAAATACAAATCCAAATTATGAGAATGTGCAGCAATCTTTCTTTTATTGATCTTCAACTTGTTACATCGACATGGCTGCCCTTTTTGGACATTTTCCAGCATATTTGAACTTTTTTCCACTATACCAACCAATCCAAACCTCTCCAGCTACCTATGGAACCACCTATTGGTCGGTTATGTCTTTAAACAAGGCTATTACATACATTATCATTTTGACAAGTTTTTTTGACTTCTTCTTGTACTATGAACTAACCATCCCTCAATACATTAATATGGTCAATTTAAGACCTTATGAACATAATTGATAACTTATTCCATTAAACTATCCCATGAACCATTACAATTAGCCTTATAGGCCACACTAGCCATATTGGTAATATGCAATTACACTGACATATTTTGATTCGAAATGGACTCAAATGGCTCTATTGGCCATGATTACAACATTGAATGACCTTATGGGTCTTATCATATTTCAACTCTTCATTTTTATTCAATTCTTCTTGGATCTCCATCAAGATCATGGAGTGACCCCTATAGCCATGGTGCTCTTGCACCAAATACTCTCCTAAAAAAACCAAGAATCTACTTTATGAGTTTTACCTCTCTAATCTTGTTGTACCACATGACACATAATGTAATCTACTACTCTACATTGATGATATCCATCTCTAGGCCCTTATGTGTTGTATGCAAAATGAGAATGTTAGGGGGAATCAATTTAGGAATTATAGTGATAAGGAACTTTCAATTCCCCTTTCTCTCAGAGCAGAGGCTGAAAATACAAGAACTCTTTATTATGATTGGCATAAGTTCTCCGATACAGGTATGATTCAAGTCAAATATTTTAGCCTTAAGGGAGGGGGTTTTCTAAGAATTTGAGCAAGTGAGTCAAAATGAAGGACATACATATCTAGGATTCGTTGCACAAAGATAGGCCACATTGACAGATGAGTTGAAGCAAATGTAACCACACTCTCTCCAGAACTATTATGCAACAATCCATAGGTCTACCTAGTACATGCATTTGGGAAGAGTCAAGAAAAATAACTAGATACAAATTATTTTTCAGCCTCCAATGCTACTTTGGGTAATACTTAACTATAGATAGTTAGGTAATCCATTTGATGAAGCAGCTGAAAAGACCAAATGAGATAGATTGGAAAAGCGTAAGGGATTTTACTGGAGCCTAGCTATAAGAGGATAAAGACAACACATTCCAAATGATTATAGGATATAGGCCAGAATGAGAAATTAGATGTTTGTTGGAGAACCAATAAGAGATGTCAAGGGGAATGATGAGCCCATTTAATGGCTCATTCATATCATATGTTTGTTGGGATAATGGAGAGGTGTGTACTAAGAGGGGAGGGGTGAATCAGTACCCTTAAAAACTTTTATACTAATCTTTGTAACCAAATGTTATCTAATAACCAACTGAGTAGATTGCATACACAAAACATATAATGTCACTGCTGAAATGTAAATGCATGTAAAGTAAACAATACACATACATGAAAATTAAGTACTCATGACACTAGTATTTTTATATCATAGAAAACCCCTGTTAGAAGGTAAAAACTGCGATGGGGATGAGACCCACAAAACTTCACTACTACAGTAAATAAAGTAGCTTGTTAAAGCTTACAAAGATTGATCACTTCTGATGATCTTACCCTGTTAGGAGTAACAATGAGATCGATTCGATCTACCTTATGAGAGGATTTAGCAACACAAATTATGTGTGCACTCATAATAGATTTACATAAAGATGATTAATTCTAATCTGTTAGGATATTTTGGGGTCTATTACAATTGTTAAAAAGTAACAGAATTGTGATCTGAACATATAAAATATCAATATTGCTGATACAGATCCTTTAAGTGCATGAAAAATGTATCACCTTACTTGTGAATGAGAATACCTTCTACTTTGTTCTTCTCGGTAGCCTTGCCTCTGTTCTAAAAACTGATTACTGCAATTTAGTCTTTGTCCTTAAAACCCTTGTCTGATCTCTAATGTCTGTAGTATGTCCGTAGTATGGTGGCTACTATATCAACATACATTACACTTGACATATTTACACTATATATCAAACTCTATGACCTAATTAGGGTTTTACAATAACTTCCCTAACCTAAGATCAATGGTGTACATAATTTAGCTTGATCATCTAAACATAGGAGATATAAATAATTTATTTTGTGAATCTGTAATTAATGTTCTTCTCGATCATTGTAAACCATTATCTAGGTTGGAAAAAATTTGTTACCTAGAAGGATGTGCCATAACAAACTTTTATTTGGCCTCTGGTCCACTCGGTTAATGTTGTCTCTCGGTGCTGGTTGTAGTATGTGTATCTCGATTATACTATTGCTCGGTTATACTATGTATCTCGGTGTAGTCTACTACTCAGTAAAGTCTACTTGCTTGGTAATCACTGCACTCGGTTAAATTCGTACATGATCAGTGCTCTCGATTAACTCTGTACTTCTATGATTATACGAACTGGTCTATTTGTGACTCTATTACCGACTGTCCATTTGAGTGCTTGAATACTAATGACAACCTTCAATGCTCATTTGGAGTAACATTCTCCCCCTTTGGTGTTAGTATCAGAAACTTATCATTTACAATTTTCTATACATGGTGACTACCCCTTTGTACATGCTCGGTATATGTATATGACTCCCCCAATTATAGTTTCCCCCTTTACTATACTTATATACATATATTTCCCCCTTTTTGAAAATAATGACAAAAATAAATATAACATACAATTTGTCAAAAATGTTAGGATGGGCTTGCTTGAGATTTTCCAGTAGCTTCTCCTATTCCTCCTTTAAAATTCTCAAGGGTTAATAGCTCTAAGTTTATCTGAGCACACATATCATATATGCTTTCTGTGACTGACAATTCTGGGGTGGCAATCAAATTCTTTTCCAATGTCACATGTTTTTGCATCATAACTAAATGTAGTAGTAACGTTGCATGTAGCTTGATTACCCTTTCTCTGATCTTGTCCTCTTCTTTCTTAAAATCTAGTCTCAACCGCTGGTTTTGGAGTACCTTAGTGTAATGCATCTACAATGCATGTTTCTCGGTTGATAGACTAATAGCACTATTTGTTAGATCTTGATATATTTTCTACATCTTTTCACTATTATCGGTAGTGAAGTGATCTAAAGTGCATAACTATTGTAGAATTATAATGGCTTCAGATATAATAGTTTCTAAACCACTTACAAATTCAGATAGAGTTACCTTGTTTACTACCACTGCCTAGCTGATCTTTTCAATAACTTTATATTTTATCTTCTTTTCTGCTCTCTCTTCCAATTTATGCTCAGCATCAATATCAGGTTTGTTAATTGCCTTGGTGAGCACTGTAATTTGATCAAGTATGGGGGTTCATTCATCTATGCTCACATCAAGAATAACTTGCATGAGAATCTCCTTAGCAGTCTCTAGCACCTATGCACTTTTGCGTTCTTTCCTCAGCTTATCTTGTGTTGTTTTTTGGGTGCAAATCTCGCCATACCTTGACAAAGCTTTAGGTTCAAGTGTCTGTGGATCACAATCAGGGATGTTGATGATCTCATCAAGTGTCACGGGACCCTTGCTTCCTTTCTTCTTCTTCTTCTTCTTCTTCTTCTTCTCTTTAGTGCTTGATGAAGGAGATAATGTTAATGCTAATTGAGCCTTTTTCTTAGTTTTTTTCTTTGTTGGCTCGGTACTTTGTGTGATGACTTGGTAAGGTGCCTCGGTAGTTGACCTGGTGTTAGTAGTAGAAGTGTCTGTCGTTGATGTTTATGTGTTACCTTCACTTTTTCCTACTGCATTAGTGGTATCTTTTGGTACATCACCTTGTGTTGTTCCACCACTATGCTCGATTTGTGTACCTTGTGTATCACCCTTGTCTTCATTTGTGTTTGTTACCTGCTCGGGTGTCTTCTATTATGATTCACTCTCTATTTCAATTACTAGTACCAAAATAGGCAATTGGCCTAGTACATTTTCTCGGGCAACCTCTGTAGTGTATTGCTCATCTATTGTCTTGGTAGCTCTGATTGACTCATCTTCCTTAGCCTTATCATCGTGATCACCTTCAATTATTTCTTTTATTATGATCTATGGATGTCCTGGATTTTTCAATAGTTCAGGAATACCATCCAGTACATTGTCAACAATTGCATCATCAACATCAATTGTTATTGTTTTTGTACTCGGTCGATGTCCCTCGGTATCGACTGGAGATGGAATGTTTGTTGCTTCCTCGGTGTCCTTGATTTCCTTAGGTGGATTTAGCAATTTTTTCCATACTTGGGTTCTCTCTATATCCACTTCCTTCAAATTTCCTTGTAATATATTTAATTTTCATGCCTTCTTAGGAAATTTCTTGGCATACTGCTACATTATATCATTGATTTGCTTGACTGTACAAACAACTTTAATTAGAGTGAGAGTTGCCTCTCTCATCTGTTTCTCGGTGGTAAGTGCGTATGACCATCATGTTGATATCTTATCATATAGTTTTGAGGGAATGTAAGTAGAAAATTCAATAGGAACTTGTTTGAAGTTGGTCATCATAACTATGATTACTTCTTCAAGTTTATCTTTATGCTCGGTATTCAGATCTGCATATGCATGTATCTTAGGATGTCCTAACCGTTTGGTTGTTTTGATTGCCTCTACAATCTCATCAATGGTTTGTGGTGTTTTGTTCTGTACAACCTTAAATTGATTAGGATTGTCGTTAGAATCATCCTTATCATCCTTTTGCCTTACATATTTATTCCTTTGTCTCGGTGTTGGATTCTCGGTAGTACCCTTTTGTTTCCTTGTTTGATATGTGAATTTAGGTGAGGGTCTTGTTATATTTGCAATGCCTCTCTTTAAAGGTGGTGAATGTGTAGTCACCGATTGTGATCTTTTCTTTGATTGAGACTCATTTTTTATGCTTTTTCCCCTTTTGGCCTTAGGTGCCTCAACTTGTGTTTCATCAGACTCGGTGGCATCAACAGCATGTTCAGGTTCTTCATCTTGACCGACTGAGGTCTGCTCCTCGATATCTTCAACTGACTTGTCCAATTCTTCATCTGTGATAGCAAATTTTCTCTTTAAGCTCTTGACTATCTTAGTCTTCTTCCTACCCATCTTTTCAGCTTGTAGACCAATATGTATTTGGGTCTGGGCTTCATCATATGTGCCAAATCTCATGGAAGATTTTTCAATTGGTACATTTAATAATTTCTCTATAGCCTCTGAAGAAATGTTAATATCTAATTCATAATCCAAAGGAGGTAGCCATGATGTCCTTGGTTGTGCTTCTTTGATGAGAGTAGTGTCGGTATCAACTACAAAACATATTTCATCTTTGTATTTTTCTACCAACTGCACTAGAATTCCAGTTCTCTTTTCCATCCTAACTTTGAACTTAGCAAAACAATCATTCATAACTGGTTCAAAGTTTGTGCCTAAGCTTATAATCAAATCACCGATTTGCAGTGTAATCAGACGGTTGGTCTTCCATTTAACAGTACTGACAAAGGGAAAAAAAATTTGTAGGTAGAAGAATGTGCATAGTAGTAATGAACCAAACTTACATGTATTTGACCATGTTGATCTGATGGTTTTCATGTTTTCTTCAAGTTGCCTCTGCAACATCTCGATGAGATCAAGTTGTAATCCTTTCTTAACAATCTTGTAAGCAATGTTAGTAGCTCTGCATACAACATTGTTCAGTCTGGTGGACTAGAATATCTTATAGCCAATGACATATGCACCGAACCTAAGTTCAGGATCACCGTTGAGTTTATCTTTAGACCTCTTCCGTCCCAATCGGCTCCTGTTATATTTTTTATCTCGATTCTCGGTGGGTGCCTTAGGGATTTTAATTTTTCTAATATTGGATACTCGATTACTACGTGAATAACATCTTTGGTTATCTTCTTTGGTTCATCCAGCCATAGCTTCCCATCATGTACTATGCTCAAAACAATGCGTATCCACTTAGTTTGAAAAACCTTCAGGAAAGTTAGGGCATTGGTTAACCCTTTAACCTCCAGATGCTTATGATCATCTGATAACTTCCCATCTATGCATAGTGATTGGTATGTAGAAATCATCTCAAAATCCCCTATTTTACCTATCTTACAGTGAATGTAAGCACACACATCTTGAACCAACAGAACCCTAGGTGGAATTGATGAAAATGTGCCTTTGTCATCAGATTGGGCTGCAACCTGCAGATGCATCTTATAGTTTGGCTCTATGCAAGTGGAGTTCTTAAAAAGAACAATTTTTTTCTCCTTTTCCATCTTTGCCTTCATGGTTCGAGATGAGGATATCATAATTTTTTATTTAGGGTTCGCACGAAAGTGTTCAAATGACTCGGTAAATGTAGAATATGTAATGACTAACGTCTTAGCTACTTCGAATAGACTTAGAATCTTTGTACAATGCTCGAAATTCTTTGCTTTGGATTTGCTCTCTTTTTCTCTGCTCTGCTCTGTGATCGCTGTGTGAACGAATGAGTTCACATCGATCGAATTTATAGTAAATAGTTGTGGGCGACACAGTAAATTCTTGTCACCAACCACTCGGTGAACAAACATGATACTCGGTTAACACTAACAATAATTTAGCTCGGTGAGTATTCAATAGGAACTTGTTTGAATTTGATCATCATAACTATGATTGCTTCTTCAAGTTTATCTTTATGCTCAGTATTCAGATCTGCATATGCATGTATCTTAGGATGTCCTAACCGTCTAGTTGTTCTGATTGCCTCTACAATCTCATCAATGGTATGTGGTGTTTTATTCTGTACAACCTTAAATTGATCAGGATTGTCGTTAGAATCATCCTTATCATCCTTTTTCCTTACATATTTATTTCTTTGTCTTGGTGTTGGATTCTCGGTAGTGCCCTTTTGTTTCCTTGTTTGATATGTGAATTTAGGTGAGGGTCTTGTTATATTTTCAATGCCTCTCTTTAAAGGTGGTAAATGTGTAGTCACTGATTGTGATCTTTTCTTTGATTGAGACTCATTTTTTATGTTTTTTCCCCTTTTGGCCTTAGGTGCCTCAACTTGTGTTTCATCAGAATCGGTGGCATCAACAGCATGTTCAGGTTCTTCATCTTGACCGACTGAGGGCTGCTCCTTGATATCTTAAACTAACTTGTCTAATTCTTCATCTGTGATAGCAAATTTTCTCTTTAAGCTCTTGACTATCTTAGTCTTCTTCCTACCCATATTTCCAACTTGTAGACCAATATATATTTGGGTCTGGGCTTCATCATATGTGCCAAATATCATGGAAGATTTTTCAATTGGTTCATTTAATAATTTCTCTATAGCCTCTGAAGAAATGTAAATATCTAATTCATAATCCAAAGGAGGTAGCCATGATGTCCTTGGTTGTGCTACTTTGATGAGAGTAGTGTCGGTATCAACTACAAAACATATTTCATCTTTGTATTTTTCTACCAATTGCACTGGAATTCGAGTTATCTTTTCCATCCTAACTTTGAACTTAGCAAAATAATCATTCATAATTGGTTCAAAGTTTGTGCCTAAGCTTATAATCAAATTACCAATTTGTAGTGTAATCAGACAGTTGGTCTTCCATTTAACAATACCAATAGAGGGAAAAAAGTTTTGCAGGTAGAAGAATGTGCATATTAGTAATGAACCAAACTTACATGTATTTGACCGTGTTGATCAGATGGTTTACATGTTTTCTTCAAGTTGCCTCTGCAACATCTCGGCAAGATCAAGTTGTAATCCTTTCTTAACAATCTTGTAAGCAATGTCAGTAGCTCTGCATACAACATTGTTCGGTCTAGTGGACTAGAATATCTTATAGCCAATGACATATGCATTGAACCTAAGTTCAGGATCACCGTTGAGTTTATCTTTAGACCTCTTCCGTCCCAATCGGATCCTATTAGATTTTTTATCTCGATTCTCAGTGGGTGCCTTAGGGATTTTAATTTGTCTAATATTGGATACCCGGTTACTACGTGAATAACATCTTTGGTTATCTTCTTTGGTTCATCCAGCCATAGCTTCCCATCATGTACTATGCTCAAAACAATGCGTATATACTCAGTTTGAAAAACCTTCAGGAAAGTTAGGACATTGGTTAACCCTTTAACCTCCAGATGCTTATGATCATCTTTTAACTTCCCATCTGTGCATAATGACTGGTACGTAGAAATCATCTCAAAATCCCTTATTTTACCTATCTTACAGTGAATGTAAGCACACACATCTTGAACCAACAGAACCCTAGGTGGAATTGATGAAAATGTGCCTTTATCATCGGATTGGGCTGCAACCTGCAGATGCATCTTATAGTTCGGCTCTATGCAAGTGGAGTTCTTAAAAAGAATAAATTTTTTCTCCTTTTCCATCATTTCCTTCATGGTTCGAGATGAGGATATCATAATTTCTGATTTAGGGTTCGCACGAAAGTGTTCAAATGACTCGGTAAATGTAGAATATGTAATGACTAACCTCTTAGCTACTTGTAATAGACTTAGAATCTCTTAGAATGCTTGAAATGATATGCTTCAGATTTGCTCTCTTTTTCTCTACTCTGCTCTGTGATCGTTGTGTGAACGAATGAGTTCACATCGATCAAATTTATAGTAAATAGTTGTGGGCGACACAATAAATTCTCGTCACCAACCGCTTGATGAACAAACATGATACTCGGTTAACACTAACAATAATTTAGCTCAGTGAGTATACCAAATGCTCGGATACCATAGCAACTCGGTTGTCTCACACATATTCACTGACTGGTATTACTAACTCGGTACATATTAACTGAATCAACTAGATCAAAATAATCAAAAGTATAATACCATAGTGCATCTCAATTCATGCTAATTTGGAATTTGTGCAATTAATATAGGAACTGATGTAATATATAGCTTTGCAAAACATAGTTCCTTACCTGCTTTATTTGCTCAAGTGGAGACAGTGGAACTACCTAATCCATTGGATGAGGTGTCACCAACTATCTTTCTTGGTCCTGCATTATCATTTGATGCTTTCCTCCACATTTGATTTTTGATCCTCACAATTTCTTCAATTGTATTGTCATTTCTATAAGTATTTATTCATTCTGCACAATCTCTGCTTAGGTGACCAACTTTGTGACAGTGAGAACATGTCATTCTAGAGTTTGACCAATTCCTACACTTTGTTCACCATTGTTTCATATATTTTTCTGCTATATGTCCATATTTACCACAAGCTCTACAACTACTCCAAGTTTTGTAATCCCAATCATAAGCATTACCTTGCCTTCTCGATTGATTTACCTTTTCTTGTCCTTTAGGCTTCTAGATTTGCTTTGTGTTTTTACCGCATGCTTGTGATGTATGACCATGCATGTTGCAATTCTGACAATATTTATCCATGTATGGTTTCTTCTATGGTTTTTTCAACTTGTATCTACATTCATGTGCTTGATGTCCATACTTATTACAACTATAGCAAATACCATTAAATTTAGGAGGGTTTCTAGGAATACCTTTTTCTTTTCTCCTGCAAACATTTGATGTGTGGCCTAGTTTTCCACAATGATGGCAAGAGGGCTTCTTAAGCTTCAGACTTGAATATAAATTCCTTTTTTCATCTTGATTTGATGATTCTCCTTGCTTGGTATACCCTAATCTAGTATTGTTGTTCAGTCTTCTTTGATAGTTCAGAAATTCATCCATTCTCTCAGTACATTCTTCAAATCTATTAATCACTTCATTATGTTGTTGTAAAATCTTCAATTCATTTCTCAGTTTTTCATTTTCTTCTTTCAATACACCAATGTCTTCTATTCTTATTGCAATTTCATTATTTACTTGGTTTGCCTCATGATTTATAGCAACTAGTTGATTGGTGATCTCAAAGTAATGTTCAGTAAGTCTCAATATCTCAGATTTGTTTTCTTGTAAATTTTCAGTCATCTATCTTCTGTCATCAACAACCATATTTCTGTCTTGTTCAACTTTCTTTGCATCATTCAATACTTCAACCATTCTAACCATTTATGTAACTTGACCGATCTGTAGTGCTTTCACTTGTTCAGTAAGTTGTTGATTGTTCTCAAGTAGCTTTGATATGGTTCCTTCAGATGCATCATATATGCTACCAGATTCAAATCTAGATGTATCAAATGGGTCATGAATCTCTTCTTTTTGATAATCAGTCTCACGATAGCGAAGTTCCATGTCCTTTATCTTAATCAACATCTCCTTAAGTTTTTCTTTGGCTTCCTTGTATTGTTTGACATAGATTTGCAACTGTAACTTCTGATTTTCAATAGTTTTATCAAGTGTATACCTTTCCATTGTAAGATATTTTCTCTTCAGCTATTAAACCTTCCCAACAAGAGAACTATCTCTGATACCAATTTCTAGGACAATGGAGAGGTGTGTACTGAGAGGGGAGGGGTGAATCAGCACCCTTAAAAAAATTTATACTAATCTTTGTAACCAAATGTTTTGTAATAATTGACTGAGTAGATTGCATACACCAAACATATAATGTCACTGCTAAAATGTAAATGTGTGTAAAGTAAACAATACACATACATGAAAATTAAGTACTAATGACACTAGTATTTTGGTATCACAGAAAACCCCTGTTAGAAGGTAAAAACTGCGGTGGGGATGAGACCCACAAAACTTCACTACTGCAGTAAATAAAGTAGCTTGTTAAAGCTTATAAATATTGACCACTTCTGATGATCTTACCCTATTAGGAGTAACAATGAGATCAATTAGATCTACCTCATGAGATGATTTAGAAAAAAAAAGTATGTGTGCACTCGGTTAAGAGATTTACATAAAGACAGTTAAGTCTACTCTGTTAGGATATTTTGGGTCTATTACAATTGTTAGAAAGTAACAGAATTGTGATCTGAACATATACAATCTCAATATTTCTTATACATACCCTTTAAGTGCATTAAATATGTATCATCTTACTTTTGAATGATAATACCTTCTACTCGGTAGCCTTGCCTCTGTTCTAAAAACTGACTACTGTAATATAGTCTTTGTCCTTAAATCCCTTGTTTGATCTCTGATGTCCGTAGTATGGCAGCTACTTGATCATTACTTGATCAACATACATTACACATGACATCTTTACATTATATATCAAACTCAATGACCTAATTAGGGTTTTAAAATAACATCCCTAATCTAAAATCAATGATGTACATAATTTACCTTGATAATCTAAACATAGGAGATATAAACAATTAATGTTGTGAATTCATAATTAATGTTCTCCTCAATCATTGTAAATCGTTATCTAAGTCAAAAAAAAATGTTACCTAGAATGATGTGCTATAAAAAATATTTATGTGGCCTCTCATCCACTCAGTTAATGATGTCTCTTGGTGCTCGATGTAGTTTGTGTATCTCGATTATACTATTGTTCAGTTATACTGTGTATCTCGGTGTAGTCTACTGCTCAGTAAAGTCTTTCTGCTCGGTAATCAATGCACTCGGTTAACTCTACGCGTGATCTATGCTCTCGGTTAACTCTATACTTCGGTGATTATATCGACTGGTCTGTTTGTGACTCTGTTACGGACTGTCCATTTGAGTGCTTGAATACTAATGACAACCTTCAATGCTCATTTGGAGTAACAATGTTTTATACTTTTAAAAGATCTTTCAGGAGGTTCTTATACTATGATAAGGTTTTAAATACCTTGTTTATATGTTTTATGCCAACTTTTAGATAACTCCTTAAGAATGTTGATCATGGTTATAAACCTATCATTTATGTCTTTTTTTTTGGATGAATGAACCTAATGCATGACCTATGTTTCTATGTGAAATATTCATGTTAATGAATGGATATTTATTCTGATGTGATATATATATATATATATATATATATATATGCCTATGTTTTTGTGCATTCTAATGATGTCATGTAGAAGAGTAAGTCATTAGTCGAAGACCTTGCAGCAAGAAGGTTCTGACAGAACAGTTGGTTGAAGAAAAATTCCAAACTTGAAGAATTCAACAACTGTCCTCAAGCATCCATAAATAATTACTAATGGAATCTTGATGTCATTTCTGAAGAACATATTTAGGGGTAGTTAGTTATGCTATATTTTCTCTATAACAGAAACATACTTGACTGTTTCTACTTTGGTACATAACTCCCTATTTTATGTTGTAATAAATCAACATCCTCCTACTAGCATGGGAGTGGACTTGATGATAGTTAAGGTTAGTTATAGTTTCCCTTATAAAAAAGGTGTAGTTACTCTTCCAAAGGAGTTAGAGAGTTATAAGTATCATATCCATTGTAACTTTTAGTTTCCAATTTTATAATAAAGCAATTTTCAACCATTAGTATGTAATGACACTTTTTGATTAATAACATGAAGTTTCAGTTTGGAAACATATAGTTGAGTTTGGAGAATACTCTAAGGGAGCCCACTTAGTGAGTATTATGTCAGTATAAATTAGTAGTTGTTTTACATGCATTAGTTAGTCATTGTTTTGACAATTGTCTGTTCCTGCAAACACTAGGAAATACTTCTTGTGACTATTCCTGCAACCAAAGAGAGTAGAGTAGTTCCTGCTTGTTGTCAATACATTTCATTTTTGTTGTTCAATTGGATGCATTCTAGATGATAGTTGTTATGAGTGTTTCAGTCATTTCCTTCCATGCACTTTACTTCCAACATTATTTCCTTTTCAGTTGTAGAAGCATGGATACAAAATGAGTTCCTAGTGCATACATTTTGCAAACCTATTTCAAATAATATCTCCCTGGGTTGATAATAAATGAATCTTTGAGATGACTTAGATAGCTACTTGGCATGGATGTCTAATCCTAGAGTTAAGGTTTTATAGCCTATTTATTTAAGGTGTTGTAAGAGACCAACAAAGACTTCAAAGGTGGGTAGGAAAAATGATCAAGAGAAGTTTAAGCTGGTTGGAGGGACATTGGTAGAATATGGATATATGAAGTGTTACTCAACTGATGAAGATGGTGATGAATACCAAGATCAAAGGTATACAGGATTGTAGAATGAATTAGATCAGTTATTATTTTTTCATTGATGTAAATTAATTGATTTATGGTTCATATTGAATTGACATATCTTATGGAGTTCTTTAATTGGGCAATAGATAAAAGATCAGACAATGATAAGTTCATCTTGAGATAATTGGTTTCTACTTTATCAAGTCGGTAAAGTAGTTTGAGCAAGTCAGTAAGACTAAATAGTTAATTTACCAAGCAGAGAAAGTTTTTCGGTAAAGGGTTATGAAAGTTGGTCAGGACACTGAGACATTGAAGCACCGAGCAGTGCATGTTAGTCACCAAATTGAGAGTTAGTTACCAAGTGAGAACAAATGTTAGAAATGAGGATAAGAATGCATTTAATGCAATAACACAACAAGCTGGAGGATTCCAAGAATGAAAAAAGAAGTTAGTTACAAGATATACACATGGTAAAATTCAAGGAAGAAATCTATGGTATAGATTAAGCGGTAAAAGTAAAAAATTTATTTACAAGAAAAGTGCAAGTTTTGAGGTGATACCAAAGTGGTTAACCGAGTTACAAAAGATTTTCAAATGAGTTTCAAGTTCACTGAATCTGTTCAAAAATTTAATCAAATGGCTGAGTATGATTGAAGGAAAACCTAATCAAGGAGATTAACAGGCAAAAATAGAGTCAATATAAAGGATGAATTCAAAAGAAAGTGAGGCTGGCTAGTTGAAGAGTTGAAGTGCTACCAAGTGATGCAGTGAAGAGAAAAGAAGTGAAAATCTAAGTCTAGAGTAGAGACAGATGAAGTATTGATGCTAGTAGTCAAAAAGAGCACATAAGGGATCTGATCAAGCAAGAGGTAGTTTCAGTTTATAGATCATTCTATATATTGTTTCTTATTTGAATTTGTAACAACAAAATCTCTTAACCGAGTGGACTTAACAATCTTATTATAAAATCCTTGAGACAGGTGACATTCTAACAGAGTGGTCAAAGCCCTTTAACTATGCCACTCCTAACAGGGTGAAGATCTTAATGAGTCTGAGGTAAATCCCCTAACAGGGTCACATTTAACAAATGTGTATTGTAATCTTTAACATGATAACCTTTTAACCGAGCATAATTCTGAAGAGTATTTTTCATTTGTGGGTGACAATTCCCACAGAGTATTTTTTCCCCAAATTGGGTTTCTTGTTAAATTTGGTGTCAAATGTTTTGAATGATTAATGTACATGTTATTTACTGGTTATGCAAGTTATTGTTTGAGTTATTGAAGATATTTGGTGATTGGACTATTGTTGTTGTTTATCCTACTGAATTGAATCAGAGTTAAGTTTTTTAAGTTTGAAATATGATAATTTTCTGATTCACCCCCCCCCCCTCTCTTAATAATCCAACAACTACTATCCGAGCACAATACTCCAAGCGATAAGTTTAAAAGACTTGAGTTAAAGATCCAAAGATGTATAAGAGGAACACACCTAAGTTGAATAAGGACAACTTCTCTACATGGAAAAACTGAATGAGGTTTCACATATCTGGTATTGGAGATTATGCACTATATTATATACACCACCGTCATCTGGTCCTTTGATAGTTGAGCATATAAGAGAAAGACAAGACCACACACAAACAATGTTTGAGATATCATCCACTCTCGCCGACCTACAGTTCAATGACCTTATAGGATGTGATACAACAAAGCAGATGTGGGATAAGATTGAATTGATACATGGTGGAGATAGGCATGTTATGAAGGCAAAAGATGAAAGCTTAAGAGGGAAATTTGACTCCACGAGAATGAAAGAAGGTGAAAATGTTATTGATGACATGTAACTAATTGAATGTTTGATAATGTTAAGTTGAAGATGATGCAAGACATTAAATCAGTTAATGGTTTGTACTGTCATTGATGTCAACTTGATATCATCTATATGGTCATACACATAATGCCAAAGACTTCAGA
>MU223997.1:2776386-2811545 GCA_018584345.1 Thuja plicata
GTAAGATTAGCATAAAGCCTATTGACAGTCTAGAGGCTGATTCAAGGATGGTAGCGTAGATGCCAGATACTTAGTGACAACCTATGTATAAAAATCCTCTAACAAGGTCACACTTAACCGTGTGTTTTTAACCTTTAACAGGGTTGGCTCCTAACAGGGCTCACTTTAGAAGAGTTCAAATTTGGGGTACCGGTCCCAGTGGTTTTTCCCTTAACAGGGTTTCCACATTAAAATCCTTGTGTTATGTGTGTATGGTTTATTACTTTATTGTTTTAAATTTCACATATGCATTTATGGATTGATTGGTATACTCTGCATAGTATCAGTAAATGAGTTTTGTTGCTTATCGGTAATCAAGGAGAATAAGGACAGACAAGGTAAACCAACAGACAGTAAATTGTTTCAAGTATTTCAAGGCATACATCTTGTAGGGACTTTATAATCTGAGGTGTAATAATTGGTGGATTAAAGTTTAAAGGATAAATTTTTGAGGCCACTGATTCACCCNGATTCCCCCCCCCCCCCCCCCCTCTCAGTTATTACTAACAGTTACACTATACAACACTAGACTAAACGAAACTGTGAATGCTATCAGAGGTGCCGGAGGACAAATAACTAAAGAATATGTGACAAGAAAATTATTGAGGACATTGTTACCTATGTATGTCATCGGAGTATCTATAGTACAAGAACTAAGATCCATTCCTCAGATGACTGTTTCACTAGATGATGTTATCGGTAAGCTGATTTATTTTGATCTTAATAATTTTGATAATAGTTTACATGCTACTACTAGGATTGAGTCTGCATTTAAATCATCTTTGAATATTGGAAGTTATACGGAATCTAGACCTAATGATGGTTATGCAAGTAGTGAAAGTGAAATATTTATAGTTGCAAGAGTGAGTTAGAAGAACTGTAAGAGAACTACAAAAATGAAAAGAGCTAAAGAAAATAATCCAATTGAGTGGAGTGAAAGGAAGTATGTTATCATAAACACAATGAATGAGAGATTGCTTCAAGATCTATCACTAAAATCATCAAGATGCTCCAAGATCAACGCAATGAGACGAGTATTTTGAAAGGGGAAAAACCAAGAAAAAAACCTTTGTATATACAATATGAATGAGCCAAGAAATCCTAGATAAAAAGAGAGAATGTGAGAAAGAAGCTCATTGCAACAATGAGAGAGCAAGAGTTGAGAATGTGAGGAAAAAATAGTAGAAGTGAGAAAATTGTTCATGAAGTGTGTAGAGAAGCATCTCTTAAATAGAGATGAGTGATGGAGTTAGAATGTAACTCTCATGTTATATGAGTGCCACATTCATATTAAGTGTGTTCCAAGTGTGAGAATCCTCTTAAGGAGGAATAAGGTAATTTCCTTAATAAAGGAAATAAAATAAATGAGTTGTCCTCTCACTTGGACTAGAGGACAAATTACATAATAGGATACCTTGGCTTATCCAAATTTACATAATACACCAAGGAAAGATTATTAATTCCAACAAGAACTGTATGCTAAAGATGAAGCAAATGAAAGAGAATTTGAATCTCTACTAGCTAGAAGACTACTGGGAGGTAAAGGCAAATACTGAGGTAAGATACTCTTGAAATGTTTTAAATGTAACAAGATTGGACACGTTACATCTAAATTTTCTGACAATGACAGTGATGAGAAGAAAGACAACTGAGATGACAACAAGAAAGAAAACAGATTCAGGAGATTCTGAGATTACAAAAATAAAGGTAAGAAGTCATGTCATATTGCTAATGAAGGACTAACCGATGATGACACAGATGATGATGATGGAGAAGAATTTGTTTATGTTGCTATCAAGGATGATTCTGATGAATAGAAGTGTAAAGAAGAAAAATACCTAATATGACATGTAAGTAAGAATGATACCTGGATTATAGGCAGTGGGTGTTCACACCATATGACTGGTGACACACTTAAGTTCATTAAGATGGAAGAACATAATGGAGGATATGTTAGATTAGGTAATGATGCTCCATATCCTATGAAAGGTAAAGTTTCTATAATTATGTTAAATAATATAAGATGTAATGATGTATATTAGGTTGAAGGATTAAAGTATAATCTATTGAGTGTGGCACAACTAAACAATTCAGGTCATCAACTAGAATTTCAGGATGAGAAGATAAAAGTATCTGATCACAAAGAAAATTTGATTGCCACTAGAGAACAATCTAGAGGTAACCCATTTTACCTTGATACATCTATTAAGACTTAATTATATGCTAAAGTTAAAGACGCATGGTTATGGCACAAAAGATTATGTCACGTGAACTTTGAAAATTTAATTAAAGTAAGAAAAAAGAATATAGTAAGAGGTCTACTGAGATTAGAGAACCTGGGAATGTCATGTGCAAGGAATGTCAAGTTGTAAAAATGACTAAATCAAGTTTTACAAGTAAGTCTTATGTTATACAAGGTATTTTGGACTTAGTGCACATTGACTTACGTGGACCGATGAGAAAAAAAAGCTACTTTGGTGATATATATTTCATTTTTTTTGTTGATGACTATTCTAGAATGATGTCTGTCATATTCTTAAAAGATAAATCTGAAGCTTTCCATGTGTTTAAGTGGTACAAGGCAAGATTTGAAAAGGAGATTGGAAGAAAACTGAATTGTCTGAGATTTGATAGAGGAGGAGAGTTTACTTCTGATGAGTTTACACTCTTCTACAATGAGCATGGAATAAAGAAACAACTGTATGCATCGAGGACACCACAATAGAATGGTATAGCTAAAAAGAGAAGTAGATCCATTGTGGAGTGTGCAAGGACACTAATGATTGAGAAATGTATTTCTCAAAAATATTGGAGGGAAGCATTTAGTACTGCTACTTATACACTTAACCGAGTACAACTAAAGAAAGGTACAAACAAAACTCCATATGAGATTTGGTATGATCACAAACCAAATGTAAGTTATTTCAAAGTATTTGGAAGTAGATGATACTGTAACATCTAAAAATGTATGTGTTTGTGCATATAAGAGATATTACATTTAAATATGTTTTGGAGTTAAATAAGATACTCTCCTTCTATCCTTAGATGTGAAAATGAAAGATCCAAGTTGATTAACCCAAGAGGAAGGATCAATGCATAAATGAATCAATCATACGGAAACAAGAATAAGGAAGGAAGATCTTAAGTACCCGGGTTTGATTGATTAATTTGAAATGTATTTTGGATTTAGATAGATTGATGACCTTAATTGAATTGAATAGGAGAAATGCACTAACCTTGAAATATTTCATATCCAAAGAATGTTGTTTTCTAAAGCCTGTGTTGAGTTTCTAGAAAATTTGAGACCAGATCTGGAATAGAAACATAGAGATGGACAAAATCCATAAATATTTTTATGTTCTGAGACAATTTTGATTTGTACCCATAAGTCAATGTCACCATTTTCTAGAATTTTCAATTGCACCCTAGGTCACAATCGACCTAAAAAGTCTCAGATTGAAATTATGTTTTTGGTTCCCAGAAGTTTGCCGAAAAGGGTATCTGAATCTCAGTCTCGATCTGCTATTTTGAACTTGTACCTATAAGAAAAATGGTTTGTTTGTTGGAAGACGAGTTTTCTTTTGTAAAACCCCAATTTAGGAACTAACCTTGAAATCAATAATTGAAATAAATAATGCTAGCAAACAGTAGAAGTAAATCTAATAATGAAGCTATGATATTCAAATAGATATGCAATTGTATTTAGAATGTAAGCAAGTATGTAAGTATGAAAGCTTGGACTCAATTAGAAACCATAAACCTCCATGCTTGAATGCTTGGAATCCACCTTGAAGGGATAATGAATGAGTTTTGAGGATGCACAAATGGCCTTGAAGGAAGATCACTCCACCATGGTGGATAGATCTAGGGTTTTGAATGATGAATCTTGAATGCTTGAACCAAATCCTTCAAAGGCTTGAAAGCTTGATTCCTTGATCTTCAATGGAGAACTTGAATTCTTGAGAGAAGACTTGAATGCTTTGAAGGCTTTAAAACATTTAGAACAATAAATTATTGAACTTTTTTCTTGATGACTTCTTTAGAGGCACTTGATCATACTTCCTTGGTTCTTCACTTAGAGAGAGTTAGAGAAAGTGAGAGGAGAAAGCTTCCTTTTATATGAAACTAGGGCACAATATTATAGAGAGGATGACATAGGAGAGTTAAATTCCAATTAAACCCATTCCCCTAGAAGAGGACCTATATTAAATATAATTTAAGAATCGTCGCTTTAGAACCCAAAATAGCAGACCCGGGAGTGGGAAATGAATTTTTGATGACCTCCGGTAGTCGATAGACTTCCAAATTTGAAAGGGGGACCCAGGTCAAGGTTGAGGTCATCCTTGACCTAGGTCAAGGTCAAGGTTGAACTTCACCCAGAGAGTCAGGACCCCTGGAAAACATGCCAGTTGGGATGGAAGGTGCCCGGAGAGGCCCAATCAGGGTCCTAAACAGGCAGAGGAGTAGGAGAGGATGCAAAAATGAGGGGACAATATGATGGTGGTTAAAAACACCCCCCAAGAAGGGATAAATGTTCTTAACATGGAAGTGATTCCATTTTAAGATGATACATTAAGCCCCCACTTTAGCAGGAGTCTGGAAATCAAACATACTCACGGTAAAGTTGGAAGAAAGACTCTGGTGGATCGCAACAAGGTAGAACATCACTAATTCAAGGACATGAGCCCCCATACCAAGGATTCTAACTCAACATACATGCATAAAGATATGGAAGTAAAGAGTAATCAATCATAGAAAACATATATGATTACATAAGTAAGACAAGAGCAACACTACAAATAACATAGCTTCATGATCTAATCCTACTAGCATGAAAGTGAAAGAGAGTAAAGAGAAAGTGATTACCTTGTCTACTAATATGCCCATCTTACCATGAATCACCAAGGAGGGAGAGCCTAATAGGTTCACCCATAAACTGTGCTTTGTAATTGTAATGCGTCTTTTGACGGCTTTTGAAATATCCATAGATCCACATTCTTGTATCACTATGGAAAAATATTTAAAATACGTGTCTTTTCAGGATTTAGCAACTTAAATGCGTTACCTTCCAAGGCTTTAGCATATTGTAAAATTTTAAAATATGTATATCTTCAGGATTTAGCAACTTATGTGTGTTACCTTCCGAGGATTTAGCATATTGAATTGTAATTGAATGTGTATCTCTTCAGGATTTTAGCAACTTATGTGCATTACCTTCAGAGGATTTAGCATGCTTCAAAACAAAATGTTAGAACAAAAATGCAATAATATAGAATGAGGGAGGCCGTGTATATGCCCCCTCCTTGAGATGGAAAAAACATACTATTTTGACATGTTAAGGAAAGAAAAGAACAAGGATAAATCCTTCTTTAACAACATCAAGACAATATCCATAGGCAACACCCATTCCAAGCCAAGAAGGTGACATCTCTTATGAGGCCATGGAAGGGATGAATGCAAAGAGATATCATTCAAGAAGTGAAAAAGTAACCCTTGTGAGGGATAACACATGATTCAGTTTCCAAGGTGAGAGATTTATCAACCATGGAAACCCAATGTCAAACAAAGAAATAGGTTATGATCAAGGACATAGATCCTCAATGCAAACCAAAATTTTCATGTATGTTGGATATCACATAATAGATAGATACTGCTTAACCAAGGGAAAAGTGAATCCCAAAAAGATAGAAAATAAGGAGATGGCATCCTTGCCCCCAAAGTGTAGGAACAAGGATGAAAGGGGACCTATTATATCGCTCACAATACCATGCAAGACAACGAGCCCCCAAAGATTAGGCTAACATTGTTTACATAATATGGAATTCCATAATAGGAACATAAATGTTATTTAGAGAAAATAGGATTGAAATACAACTCATTGCCACATGATATATAAATAACTTTACTATCAATGAGTTGCCTAATATTATAATGTAAAGCATGACATTCATTAGTAGAGTGATCATGAAATCTATGATAGAAACAAAAAGGAAGAATCTTCAAGTGTAGACTACATTTCTTTTTGCGTTTAGGTCTAGTAATCATCTTAGCATGAAGGAGTTTAGGTAGAACAACCTCTTGGTCAAATTCCTTCATAGGGTCATCATGTTTTGAAGTGTTATTTGAGATGTTGGTAACATTGCTATTTTGTTGAGGATTAAATCCCAATCCATAAGAATGCTCATGCCCGCAACTCTGTAAGGGAATTTTAATTCTCTATTTATGCTTAGCACATCCTTGACTATGGAATCCTTGTTTAACTAGTAAATGATACCCAGGACCATAACAAGAAACCATATGAAAAGAAGTCAATTGAACTTCAGTAGTCACTATGTCATCATTAGTATGTTCGATAGATTCACAAGAAGGAAAAATAGAATACATCCCAGGAGAAGATGAGGTAGGTGCTTGGTTCACCATAGGATCATCACTAAGAGGGAGAGAATTAAGGTAATTCATATTATTTTCCGCTAATGTCTCATCACTAGAAGGAATCCCAATTAGAGGTAATGTATCAATAATGTTATCTTCTTTCTCTAAAATGTCCACATAAGGGGAGTGTGTTTTAGAAAAAGAGTCATCATCATGTATGAATATGTCATCCATTAATAAATCACCCTCTCGTATCAAATCATCTTCACAAGGAGGAGATAAATAAATGTCTTTATACAAGGGTTCATCCCAAAAAGTAGAATCACTTGTAATGGCTTCATGAGGAAGAGAGTAATCAACATCCAAATCCAAATGTTCATACCAAATAGGAGGATTATCATTCCTATCAATAAAGCACATTGTAGGAGTTCCTAAATATTTATATCTAAAGGGGAAAGAATTATATTCTAAATTAGGCTCATAGAAAAGACATATATTAGGAGAAGAATTAACATCCATCCTTAACTCATTTCTATGGTAAAGGTCAATTGAAGAGATTGTATAGGAGGATAAAATAGGAATAGGATTAATGGAGATCATATTCAAACCTTTTTCATCCTCACTTCCACGTACCTCATTAGGGGATCTATCCTCTTTTGCAACAAAAGTCTCCTCAAAGTATTCAAAACAAAAATCATACATATTGAACACAAAGTAAAATTACAAGCATGTAAATGTTTTTGTGTTTTTAAAGAAATTTTATAATTTTTATGTATTTTTGGAATAGAAATGCAAGAGCATAAAACTAAACCTAATTTTATATGCATGCAAGATTTAATATGAAATGCAAAGCTAACACCAAAGAGAAAGAGTTGTCTATCGCGGGTTCACCAAAATGTAATATCTAAAAATGTATGTGTTTGTGCATATGAGAGATATTACATTTAAATATGTCTTGGGGGTAATTAAGATACTCTCCTTCTATCCTTAGATGTGGAAATGAAAGATCCAAGTTGATTAACCCAAGAGGAAAGATCAATGCATAAATGAACCAATCATTCAGAAACAAGAATAAGGAAGGAAGATCTCAAGTACCTGAGTTTGATTGATTAATTTGAAATGTATTTTGGATTTAGATAGATTGATTACCTTAATTTAATTGAATAGGAGAAATGCACTAACCTTGAAATATTGCAGATCCAAAGAATGCTAATTTCTGAAGCCTATGTTGAGTTTCTGGAAAATCTGAGACCAGATCTGGAATAGAAACGCAGAGATAGACAAAACCCAAAAAAAAAAATTTGTTCTCAGATAGTTCCGATTTGTACCCTCAAGTCACTGTCACCATTTGCCAAAATTTTTTATTGCACCCTAGGTCACAATCGACCTAAAAAGTCTCAGACTAAATTTCTATTTTCAGTTCCTAAAAGTTTGCCGAAAGGGTATCCGAATCTCCATCCTGATCTGTTGTTTTGAACATGTACCTACAAGAAAAATGGTTTGTTTGTTGGGGGGAGGGGTTTGCCTTAGTTAAACCCCAATTTAGGAATTAACCTTGAAATCAATAATTGAAATAAAGAATCTAGAAAGTAGTAGAAGTAAATCTGATAATGAAGCTGTGATATTCAAATAGATATGCAATTGTATTTTGAATGTAAGCAAGTATGTAAATATGAAAGCTTGGACTCAATTAGAAACCATAAACCTCCATGATTGAATGCTTGGAATCCACCTTGAAGGGAGAATGAATGAGTCTTGAGGATTCACAAAGGGTCTTGAAGGAAGATCACTCCACCATGGTGGATAGATCTAGGGTTTTGAATGATGAATCTTGAATGCTTGAACCAAATACCTTCAAAGGCTTGAAAGCTTGAATCCTTGATCTTCAATGGAGAACTTGAATTCTTAAGAGGAAGACTTGAATGCTTTGAAGTCTTGAAAACATGTAGAAAAATGGATGCTTGAACTTTTTTCTTGATGACTTATTTAGAGGCACTTGATCATACTTCCTTGGTTCTTCACTTAGAGAGACTTAGAGAAAGTGAGAGGAGAAAGCTTCATTTTATATGAAACTAGGGCACAATCTTCTAGAGGGTCTGACATAGGAGAATTAAATTCCAATTAAACTCATTCCCCTAGAAGATGACTAATATTAAATATAATTTAAAAATCATCGCTTTGAAACCCAAAACAGCTGACTTGGGAGCGAGAAATTAATTTTTGATGACCTCCGGCAGCTGACAGACTTCCAAATTTGAAAGGGGGACCCAGGTCAAGGTCGAGGTCAACCTTGATCCAGGGAGTTAGGACCCGTGGAAAACATGCCAATTGGGATGGACGGTGCCCGGAGAGGCCCAATCAGAGTCCTAAATGGGCAAAGGAGTAGGAGAGGATGCAAAAATGAGGGGACAATATGATGGTGGTCAAAAACACCCCCTAAGGAGGGCTAAACATTATTAACATGGAAGTGCTTCCATTTTAAGATGATACAGCTACATCCGTAAAGATGCTAGAGATGGTAAGTTTTATTCTAAAGGAGATAAGGGAATATTCTACAAAGAGAAAAGTTTACAAATGTATGAACAAATCTACTAATAAAATTGTGGAAAGTGCAAATGTGAGAATTGATGAATTTGTAGAGAAAAATGATGAGGAGAAAAATAAGGAACCTGAAGATTATCAAGGATTTGTATATGTTCAACCAGATGTTCCTGATATCTTACCAAATGCACAAACTAAGGAGGAAGTTGAATAGAGAGAACTACCTCTGAATGATGAAAATGAAGTTCCACCAACCAGCAAGCCTATTCTAGCCAAGTATGTGAGAAGATACCACTCACCAAGCAAGATAATTGGAGACAAAGATGATGGAACTATGACAGGAAGCAAGGTAAGAGACAATACATACTTAATTTCTGAATTGGAACCAAGAAGAGTAAAAGATGCATTGGAAAATGATGATTGGGTTAAAGCAATGAAAAAAGATTTAGACCAAATTGTAAAGAACAATACATGGACTTTCGTACCAAGACCTAAAGACAAAAATATTATTGGTACAAAGTGATTTTTTAGAAATAAATTGAATGAGCGTGGAGATGTAATCAGATACAAAGAAAGGCTAGTTTGCAAGGGATATGCACAAGAAGAAGGAATTGACTATGGTGAAACTTTTGCACATGTTTCCAGATCAGAAGAAGTTAGAATTCTACTAGCATATGCAGCTTACAAAGGATTTAAAGTATATCACATGGATGTTAAGTATACATTTCTTAATGGTATTCTTGAAGAAGAAGTTTATATAGAATAATCTGAAGGATTTGTTGAGAATACTAACAAGGACATGGTATGCAAATTGTACAAGCCACTATATGGTTTGAAACAAGCACCCCGAGCTTGGTATGAAAGATTACATGCATATCTAATCAAGATTGGATTTAAAATAACAAGTGATAATAATAATGTGTATCTAAAATGTGATAGTACTAACAAGATTTTAATTTCTGAGATATTTGTTGATGATATTGTTTTTGGAGGCAATGACACATTATACAGATCTTTTATTGAAGAAATGAGAAAGAAATTTGAGATGTCCATGATCGGAGAGATTAAATTATTTCTTGGACTACATATTTGACAAGTAAAGGATGGTCTCTATATCACTCAAATGAAGTACATCAAAGAGATCCTAAAGACTTTTGGGATGGAAGAATCAAGACCTGTTGGAACATAGATGATCACTGGTTGCAAGTTATCAAAGGAAGATGAGACAAAAGAAGTAAATGAGACACTCTACCAATCAATGTATGGTAAGCTACAATATGTTGTACACATTAAACCTGATATAGCACATGCAATTGGTATTATTGAAATATTTTCTATCGATCCAAAGGAAACACACATGTCTACAATTAAAAGGATATTTAGATATCTGAAAGGAACCAAGGACTTTGGTCTACTATACAAGAAAGGAGGAAATTTTGAGTTAATAGTGTACACCAATGCTGATTGGGCCAAAAATATTGATGATAGAAAAAGTACAAGTGGAGGAGATTTCTTTTTGGGAGAAAGACTAGTTACATGGATGAGTATGAAACAAAGTTGTAAATCACAGTCTACCATCGAGGTTGAATATGTTGTTACAGCTATGAATTGTGCTAACATTGTATGGATCAAACAACTACTATAAGGTATGCAAGAGGAGATTACCGATCCAATTATTATTTTTGTGAGAACACAAGTTCTATAAACATATCAAAGAATTTGATAATTCATTCTAAGACCAAACACATTTTTATCAAGTATCATTACTTGAGAGAGAACTTTCAAGACAAGAATGTGAGGTTGGAGTATGTGAACTCAAAGGATAAATTAGCAGATATATTCACTAAGCCACTACCAAAGGATGATTTTGACTATCTCCGAGGTAAATTAGAGGTCCTACTCCTATCCAAAATTCATTAGAGCATGATGCATGCTGCATCAATTCTAGGACTCAATAGAATATCCATTTTTGTGAGTTGATTCTAGTGTTCACACTTTAGGTGTTGCCTAAAGTTGTGTCAAATAATTGTGTATACAATGAATTATCAGTACATGCAAGGTATGATCCACTACATGAACAATTTTTCAGGACTATGAACCTTTGGAATTGTTTTCAAAGAGGGAGAATCAATAATTTATGAATACACTTATGGTGAGTACATCGAAAGAGAGATAATATGCATAAAGATGTTAAGAGAGAATGAACACAAAGGGAGAACAAGATCAAACAACTAAGAGGGAGTAAATACTAAAGAAAAATATAAAAGGGAGATTGACGGTGTTCTGATTATGTAAAAATAGGTTTTACAAGGACCCAAAACCTATAAACAGAGTTTTACAAATATTCAACAAAGTTCAGCTAAAACTATGTCATAGCACCCAGAAAGGAAAGCAAAAAAGCCTAGCAGGCATACAACCTTACAAAAAGCCCCAAAAAACTAAAAACATGAGAAGGGACAAAAAAAAGATAGGACCAAAAATAGGATAGTTGCATTCCATTCATAAGGTCTTGTGCCTGGACAACCATAAGTTGCATCTATCCAACAGAGTTCTTGATATCTTCAGTCTCCTTGTCTTCCTTTGAGCTCGACTTCCTGGTGCTAGCTCATGTACATTTTCTAGGTCCTATGGTTTCCTTCACCTCTTTACCATCCTTATCCCCTTTGTCTTGTTTCATATTCTCCATCGGGATCTTTGCATAACCAGTATAGGACTTTAAGCTTTCCAGACATTGCTCCCCAATCTTACGCATGGTATCCTCTAGTTTTTCCACTTTGTTATTCAATATGTGGATTTTCCCTACGAAGTCATCTTCCACTGCCCTGTCAGCTCTTTCCTTCAGCTGCTTTTCCATGTTGCAGACTTTATTTACCATTTCCACATAGGATTTATATCTCCCAACCACATCTTTCATCTCCTCCAAACAGACCACAACAGGTTTATCCCCTATGCTGATTTTTTTTATGATTGACCTCAGCTTTCATGATCTCCATTTACTTTTTGAAATTAGCAGTATCATCTAACATTTTACCCAAAGTACAGGTAAAATCCACAAGACAATATTTTCTAATCTTAATGTCATCAAATACATTAATATCCTTACCAATATCCTCATTAGCAGGGTTATCTTTAGCCACATTCTCTGTTGTATCTTTTTTTATACTTTTAATGGTTTCCTCCACAATCTGGTCAACAACCTTCTGCAGATTAGCCTCTGTGTTTATCATGGGGGTTTGGTTTGCATCCTTATTCTCTCTTTTATCCTCCTTAGTCTCTTCCCCAAATTCCTCCCCGGAGTTAGCCTCTATGCTCTGCTCCTTTTCCATCTCATCCTCCTTGTTCGAAGACAAGTCAATTCTTCTTTTGCTAGGATTTTTACCTTTCTGGGTCCTCTTGTTTTTGCTACATGTTAACTCCCCACATTTCCTTTTATTATCCTCTTTTCCCATTTTCTCCTTTTACACTTCGTCTTTCATCTCCTTCTCTATTTCAGATTCCTCCACAGTGGTCTTCTTCAGGTTTCTCTTGGAAGAGGATCCTTTTATTGTTATTTTCTTAGGGGTTTGATACTGCAGAGGAGTCCCTTCTTCTTCCTCTATCTCCTCATACATTATATCTTCCTCTTCACCTTCCATCTCCTCCTCATCCATCTCATTCCTCTTCAAGATAGGTATCTCCACCTTTTTTATTTTCAGGAGATCATAAACTAGGAGCATGAGACCTTGGTGAGAGGCATGGTCTCCTTTCGGGTCTTTTCGCAAAATAGTTAAAGTGAAATCCAATGAGCTAAGAATATAAAAAGATAGACTAATTTTGACATTGTGCCTAAAGTGATTCAGAAGCATGAAATGGTTCCCATATGCTCTGGTGAACCTACCATTGAGCGTAATGTAGCTTATAATCGCAAAGAGCACATACCTCCATGACCTGGATATACATTTGGGATTATGGTAGGAGGTGTCCTCCTTCACCAGTCTTTCCTTTTCCTCCCCAGAAGTCAGAAATTTCTCCCAAGCCTTATCTGAAATGCTTCTATCTCTGTAGAACTTAAGCACATCCATTCTTGTACATGTTGCCTCTGCAATAATCTCCTCCGTAACTTCCAAGAACTGATTCCCCACCATCACCTTTCCGTTTTTCCATGTTTTAAAGAATTTCCTAGACAGTGTAGGGTTTCTGCCATGAAGTCGTTCCATAAAAATAGCCAACCCTCCTTTCTTCAAGATACTCCAAGCTTTTTTATTATCCTTCCATTCCTCACAGTTAACAGGCTCGAAGCGCTTCTTTCCTCCACCCATATTTACAATCTAAAGACAATCTATTTCTCTGTGATTTTTAGCAATGTCATTATGAATTAAACAGGTCGCTTTCAAACTTGCCAAAAATACCTAGAATCCATGCGAATTCTAGCTCATAATCACAAAGATGTACTTGCTCTAAAAATGGTAATAATGAAACTTTACGTCATGATTAAAAATCTTCATTACACTTACCATTTATAACCTTTTTTGTCTACTCCGCAGCCGGTCACTATCCATGAATGATTTCTCTTGAAGTGGCATGTCATCCCCGTCATGCCATTGCGTCGTCACCTCCATTTTGCATGACGTGTTAGCTGCCCATTCAGAAATTTTGTTTCTCTATCTGTATTTATGTGATATCACACAACCTTTGAAAGATTGAATTGGGACTTTAGCTTTTTGCATGATATTATGTATAGACCAAGAAGCTTGAGTTTCATTATTTAAGTATTTAATTATATTAAGGGAATCACCCTCAAGCCATAACTTATTACATCCTTTGTCACTAGCAATAATTAACCCTTGAAGAGCAGCATTAGCCTTAGCAACATGGTTAGTTTGAATTCATATAGGAATATCTTTAATTCCCTTGCACACTCCATGTTCATCTCTTATCACTATACCACACCCAACCACCCTCAGGTTCCCTTTTGATGCACCATCAAAATTGACTTTCACCCATTCTCTAGGAGGGCAGTCCCATCTTGCTTCTTCTCTCATGGTCTTATTCTTACATTTCCTGAAATTACCTTTAATTTTCCAGTTATTGAAGAAAATTATATCATCCACATTTAATTGTTCCATAAGACTTTCCCTTAGATACAAGTTTTCTTTGACAACTCTCTTGATTTTTTGGAAGACCTCTTTTTCACTAAACACTTTGTTTCTAAAAAATCTCTTATTCCTTTATTTCCAAACCACCCAGCAAATATAGGGAAGTATGGACTTCCACACCTTGGCCGCAGTTTCATTCTTTGAAGGTGGGCTCCAAGAGTTGAAAAGACTCTACATGTCCTCTGGAATAACCCACTGAAAATTAAGGATTTTAAAACATGTTTCCCAAATATTTCTCACGTAGGGACAGTCTAGAAACATATGATTAATATTCACGTCATCTTAATTACATAAGTAACATCTTTTTAACAATTATAACACCTCTTTTTTTAAGTTATCATTAGTAAGAACCTTGTTTTGCAGAAAAATCCATAAGAAAACATTGATCTTAGGGGTGAGATCCTTAATCCACGCTTTAGCCCAACATGGCTCGTTAAGATTCTCATACTCCTGGTGATATAAAGAAGAGATAGTAAAGTTCCCATTGGGCTATACTTCCATATTATGTTGTCTTCTTCCTCAATCAAAATAAAAGAATTTAAAAATTTATTGAGTTATCTCAAAGAATTATCAATAACTGTTAAGTCCTTCCAGTGATCCCTATCCCAGTAGTCAGCAACTTTACTCCCAAATCTTAGCTTACATTGGTCCTCAAAATTCTTCCATCCAGGGCATTCCTCGAGCGGATTATGTATTATCCATTCATCTTCCTAGAATAGCACATTTATGTCATTTCCTACTTTCCATTTAACACCTTTTCTTATGATTTCCTTATTTTTAAGAGCATTTCTCCATATAAAGGATCCTCCAGCATCAATGTCACAACCAAGAAAGCTAACAAGGTTTGGACGCTCCTTATTGTATTTATTATCCCATATCAAGGTCCATTCTCCCTTAGAATTGTAATATCTCCATATACGTTTAGCCAGAAGGTGATCATTTAGGTGTCTAATTCTGCATAATCCATGTCCCCCTTTATTAACAGGTCTGCAAACCTTTTCCCAAGCAATGAGGGCTATCCTTTTCTTTTTTTTCCATCCCAGTCCATAGAATTTTTTTGGGGTTTTTTCAATAGCTTCTCCAAACTTCTTAGGTATTTTAAAGATATTGAGTGCATAAAGAGAAAGACCTTGAAGGGTAGATCTTAAAATATGAATCTTACCTATTTGGTTCAACAACATACCTTTCCATCCAGCAGGTTTACTATGATATTTGTCTACTAAAGAACTCCAAAAAGACTCCGGGAGCTCTAAGCATAAGGGAAGACCAAGGTAAGTACCTGGTAGAGTCTCCATATCACAGCCCAAAATCCTCTTAATTCTCAATTGTCTTTTTCAGGAACATTAAATAAAAACATTGAGCTCTTTCCCCAATTAATAAGCTATCCCGAAGCTATCCCATATTTATTCAACACTTTTTTTTTTGGTAGCATTTTTAACTAAAGCTTCCCCCATAACAACCGAGTCGTCAACAAACTGTTGATGGGAGAAAACTTGTAAGGCAGAAGAAGGATTTGGGCCTTTGAATTCCCCATTCATAACTAATTTCTCCATGTACCTACCCAAATATTCAGCCATTATGATGAAGAGAATAGGAGAGAGGGGGTCCCCATGCCTCAAACCGTAGGACGATTTGAAGAAATAAGTGGGAGAGTTGTTTACCAGAATAGAGAAGGTGACAGACGATATCAACTGGTGGATAAGATCAGTACTTTTCTTATTGAATCCAAAAGTCATCAACACTTTCATTAGAAAGTCCTAGTCCACCCTATCATAGGCTTTGGATAAATCTAGTTTCAAAATGAGTCCCTCCTTCTTAGATGCCACCAATGAGTGCACATTTTCATGTATAGAGATAATTGAGTCCATGATCTGTCTACCTGGAACAAAACCATTTTTCTGCCAAGATATAAGAGAGGAAATAATAGACAAAATCCTTATGGTAAGAACCTTAGATATAATCTTATAGGCCATATTACATAAACTTGTTGGCCTAAACTGATCCATTTTGTCAACCCCTTGTTTTTAGGGATAAGAGAAATAAAGGTGTCATTCAGTTCCTTCAACAATTTTCTATATCCATAACATTCTTTAACAACATTAGTAACATCCTTTTCAACAATAGCCCAGTATTTTTGGAAGAAGAATAATGGAAAACCATCTGGGCAGGGGCTTTGTACCCATCAAAAGAGAAAACAACCCTTTTTATTTCAGCATTAGAGGGGATAGCATTAAGACTAGCATTATGGTGGTCATTTAGGATTTGGGGAATACAGTTTAGAAACTCCCTTTGGTCCTCTTGATCCAAATATTTATCCTATTGGAGAAGGCTTTGAAAAAAAAAATAGCCTCCATTCTAATAGCATCTTCATCATCAGATCTAGAACCATTTATGATAAGATTGGAAATTCTATTAGCTATTCTGTGCTTAAGGGTGGTCATAAAAAAATATTTGGTATTCCTATCCCCTTCCTTCAAGAAAATATTTATGGATCTTTGTCTCCAAAAAGTTTCTTCTTTAGATATTATGTCATGGAGTTCAACTAATTTATCATTTTCCTGTTCTCTTGATATCTTATCATAATCTTCCTATTGTATGCTATCTTGGATGGCTTTCAACTCCAAATAGATACTAGTCTTGGTAGAAAAGATATTGCCAAAAGTGTCCTTATTCCAAACTTTAATATTCTCCTTGACATGTTTGAGTTTTTTTGCCAGAATAAACAAAACAGTTCCTTTAATATTAATCTTCCACCATTCCTCAATTTTTTGTTCCAATTGTGGATGCAGAGTCCACATCTTCTCAAATCTGTAAGGAAAATTCCTTATCCTAGAAATGGGATTTGCCAAGAAAGTGATAGGATTATGGTTTGATCCTACCCGCACATGGGCAGACAACGAGCAATAGAAATGGGTAAACCAGTCATTTCTAATGAGGGCCCTATCAAGTCTAACCTGAATAAGATCCTCTCCACTCCTTCTATTAGTCCAGGTATAGTTAATACCCTGCAACTTAATATCATGGAGGGCTTGTTCATCAATGAGATTCATAAGGTCCATTCTGCTCTCCAAATTAGTTTGACTTCCTCCTTTTCATCTTTTTTAGGGGAGCGTTAAAATCTCCCATTATAATCCATTCGTCAGAACTAAAACTTTTTCTCAAAGAGGACAGCTTCTCCCAAAAATCATCTCTTCCCTTTTTAGTATTAGGATCATAGATATTGGTCAACACCCAATAAGTATTATCCTTAAGATGACTGAATCTAATACAAGCCACACTGTTCCCTTGGTATATAACATCACCTATTATGATATCACAGTTCCACATGGTAGCAATACCACTCGAAGCACCTTCAGAGTCACCCCCACAGATATTTCCATTCTTAAAAAAATTGAGTTTCTCTACTTTCTCCTTAAGCATTTTAGTTTCTTGAATCAAAAAAATTTCCGGTCTATTATCCCTAATCATATTTCTAACTAGATCTTGCTTGTGGGGGTTATTCATTCCCCTTATGTTCCAAGAGATAATCTTCATACCTTAACAAATGAACCCGCCTCTAGGATGGTCATCTGGCTTCCATCCTCTATGTTCTTCTTAGCCTCCTTGGCTCTTATTTTCTGGTTTGATGGCTGACTAGGAGAAGACATCAGTCCTCCCACATCCCCAGTTTTGTTACTCCTTATTTCTCTCACTGGATGGCTATTCTTACTCTTGTTATTCTTTGATTTTTTCTCCTCCTTAGGTGCCTCTGTCCCATCATCATGTTCACTCTGGTATCCCTTTAGAGCCTGACTGGTGGACACAACATCTTCCCATATTGGCATTTTGACATTCGGGATTGTGCTTCTTATCACCTAGGGTGAATTCTATAATGAGTCTAAGGACCCTTGTCCTAAATAATGCGCTGTTGAGCATCCTGCCATTCTAATTCCTCCTTCACTTTGTAATGATACTAGGTAATTTAACCTCTCCCTCCTCTTTGGCATCATTTACTATCATTTATTTCTTGTATTCTCCCTATATTTCACCCCCATTACCACATTCCTTAGCTTGGCCTTGTGGGCATTCATTACTTTCAGAACTTCCATTATTTGTTTGGTCGTTGACCATGCTCTCATCACCAGTCTCCGAGGTTTGAACCTTTTCCTCTCTATTTTTAAGTTGGGGCACCCTTGAAGTCTCTCCCCCATCATTTTTCACCTTACCAACAAGTATCCATTTCTCTATCTTTCTTTGGGTAGCCTTAGACGAGCATTTCTTTGCCGAGTGCCCTGCTTTCTTACAAAGAAAGAACACAAAGGGAATAGATTCATATTCTATCTTTTGTTCCCACGATCCCTATTTTGAGTTAATGTTTATTTTCTTGGGCATATCAATATCCTACATTATCCCCACACAAATCCTGGCATACATTAGTCATCTTCTTGTATCTATAACAAGGTCTATGGATAACGGTTTCCCAAAGGAGTTGGCTATCCCTGTAAATATGTCCTCCATCCAATACTCCAGAGGGAGGCCATGAAGCTTAACCCAAACTGGCACTTGGTTTACTGAATCATCCTCAAAAACAAGATTGGTACACCATATTTGAAGGACCAAGGTATTTTTTCCTATCATCCATGGTTCATTGCATCTTCATTCTATCCTCTTCACATGAAAAAAGAAGGACAGACATCCTTTTTCCATAGCCACCACATCCACTTGCCCTTTTAGTTCTGATTTCTGAGAGGCATAGTCATGCACCACTTCAATATTGGGTCTAACCCCTAGGAATCTCCCAATCTGAGATTTTTCCATTCTTGCAATAGTGTGATCAATGATTTGGTCAGGTATATATATGACAAAGCTCCCTTGGGATGGCTCGAGATATTATTAAAAGGTGGTAAAAAAAAATTGCCCATCAGTTTGACATCAAAGAGGGAAGACCACTTCTTTCTTCTTTCCTATTGAACCCCTGACTTGCCAGGCCTAGGCCCCCCGAGTCCCCAGGCGTTTGTCCAGCATCGGTTGCCTTGCTTCCCTTTGTCCTTAGCATCCTCCAGTTTACTGTGCGTAGCAGAAGGCCCAACAACAACTTCCTTCGCACCAGTCCCACTCAAATTTGAATTTGAATTTGGCCACTGTCCTCCTCCCTACTCTTCTCCCTTCTCGCTCTTCTCCCTGCTCCTTATTAATAGGGAGATTGAGAGTGTTGCCATCATCAATTGATAGCGTTGTCATCAACACCAAAGAGGGAGATTGTTACTCAACTGAAGGAGATGACGATGAAGGCTGAGATCAGAGATATACAAGATTGTATAATGAATTAGATCAGTTGTTATATTATCATTAATGTTAAGCAATTGATTTATAGTTTGTATTGAATTTCTATATCTTCCAGAGTTGATTTAATTGGGTAATAGATAAATATTAGACAATGATAAGTTCATCTTGAGATAATTGGTTTCTACTTTATCAAGTCAGTAAAGCAATTTGAGCAAGTCGATAAGACTAAATAGTTCAGTTACTGAGCAGAGAAAGTTTGTCGATAAAGGGTTTAAAAAGTTGGTCAAGACATTGAGACATTGAAGCACTGAGCAGTGCATGTTAGTCACCGAACTGAGAGTTAGTTACCGAGTGGGAAAAAATGTTAGAAACGAGGATAAGAATGCATTTAATGCATTAACACAACAAGCTGGAGGATTCCAAGAATAAAAAAGAAGTTAGTTACAAGATCTATGCACGGGAAAATTCAAGGAAGAAATCTATGATATAGATTAAGTGGTAAAAGTAAAAGTTTTATTTCTAAGAAAAGTGCAAGTTTTGAGGTGATACCACAGTAGGTCACCGAGTTACAAAAGAGTTTCAAGTTCACTGAATCAGTTCAAAAAGTTAATCTAATGACTGAGCATGATTGAAGGGAAACCTAATCAAGGAGATTAAGAGGTAAAAACAAAGTTTATATAAATGATGAATTCAAAGGAAAGTTAGGCTAGCGATTTGAAGTGTTACCGAGTGATGTAGCGAAGAGAAAAGAAGTGAAAATCTAAGTCTAGAACAAAGACAGATGTAGTATTGATGCTAATAGTCAGCAAGAGTGCATAAGGGATCTGATCAAGCAAGAGGTAGTTGTAGTTTACAAATCATTTTATATTTTCTTTCTTATTTGCATTTGTAACAACAAAATCTCTTAACCGAGTGGACTTAACAGTCTTATTGTAAAATCCTTGAGAAAAGTAACATTCTAAAAGAGTGTTCAAAGCCCTTTAACTAGGCCACTCCTAACAGGGTGAAGATCTTAATGGGTTTGAGGTAAATCCCCTACCAGGGTCACATTTAACAAATGTGTATTGTAATCTTTAATAGGATAATATTTTAACCGAGCATACTTCAGAAGAGTATTTTTTCATTTGTGGGTGACAATTCCCATAGAGGTTTTTCCTAATTTGGGTTTCCGCATTAAATCTGGTGTTAAATGTGTCAAATGATTCATGTGCATTTTTTTTACTATTTATACAAGTTACTATTTGAGTTATTCAAGATATTTCGTGATTTGGTTGTTGATGTTGTTTATCCTACCGAGTTGAATCAGGGTTAAGTTTTTAAGTTTGAAGTATCATAGTTTTTTTATTCACCCCCTCTCAGTAATCCATCATGAAGACCATTGCTTCTCACTTTCCATCATCTCAAAAATGATCATCCTATCATGGAATGTAAGGGGGTTGAATAAAATCGCTAGATAAAAGGTTATTCGAGAGTTGATTGGTTTTTTCTCTCCAAATGTGATATTCATTTAGGAAACCAAGTTATCTATTGATCGTATGCTTAGTTTGGTATCTAAAATCTGGCCTAGATGTATTTGTCTGTGTATTGGGGCTCAGGGTAATTATAGAGGTATGGCTCTTTTGCGAGATTCACGTAGGCTGGTCCCGCTTTGGTGGATTTCTAGTAGGTCTTTTATCTCTTCGGTGGCCACAAGTTGTGAGACTAAGGATAATATTCTTTTAACTAATGTCTATGCCCCAATTGATTTTTTTGGTAAATCCTTGCTTTGGTTACATATTAGGTTCGTGTGTTCTCTTGGTCCTTTATTCCCTTGGATATTGGTTGGTGATTTCAATGCTATCTCTAGTTTGGAAGAGAATAGAGGAGGAAACTATATGAAATTATGCTTGATTAGTGGAATGAGGGAAGAGAAGCTTACTATACTATTATATTCTCATTTGTCAATCAATTGCAATACATGAGGTATATGATAAAAAGGTGGAACATGACACATTTTGGTAATATATTCTTGGCTAAAAGGAGTGCTTAGGTGTGGGTTGATGCTATTACTCACCAAATTAGGGATCATGGAGTATATGGTTCCCTATTAAGAGAGGAAACAATTGTGGTAGAGGAATTGGAGGAATGGGAGTTTCGGGAAGAGATTTATTGGAAACAAAAGGCTTGTGTTGATTGGCTACAAGAAGGGGATAGAAATACAAAGTTTTTTCATAATATACAGTAAAGGATAGAAGACATGGTAGTTATTTTGCTTCCCTCATTTCCTTTCCTCTCGTATGGAAATTCCTCAAGAAGCCACTAAATTTGTTGGGAACTTGTTTGCAAAGGATTCTTCCCTTGCCAGTGTAGAAGAAGGCCTAGTTCTTGACTATATTCCTTCCATAGTTACCAATGAAATGAATGAAGACCTTATTAAGCCTATATTACTCTCCTGGGTTGAAGCATTGGTGTTTGGAAGGAAGAAGGGTAAAGCTCCAGGGCCAAATGGATTCCCTGTAGAGTTCTATCTAGAATTTTGGGAAGTTATTAAGATGGATCTATTTGAAGTTGTGGAAGAATCTTTCACGAATAAATAAATGCAATAGACCATGAACGCTAAATTTCTTTCTCTCATTACAAAAAATTTAGGAGCTAATTATCTAGATCCTTTTAGACCTATAACAATGTGTAATGTGATCTATAAAATAATCAAAAGTTGATTAAAGAAAGGCTCAAACCATGTGGCTAGATAGATTAATCTCTACAAACAAGGTAATTTTGTGGGTGGAAGAAAAATCTTGGATAAGATCATGGTAGAAACTAAAGTTGTGTATTATATGGTAGCTTCTAAGTAGAAGGTTATGTTCATAAAATTTGATATGGCTAAAGCCTATGATAGGGTCAAATAGAGCTTCTTGCACAAATTTATTACTACTTTTGGGTTTGGTATTGAGTGGATTAGTTGGGTAATGAGATATATTACCTCCTCCTTGTTTGTGATTCTTATTAACAATGAGCCCACTAAAGTTTTTGGTGCTTCTAGAGGTATTTGGTAGGGGGACCCCTCTCCCCTTACTTATTCATTTTAATGGCTAAAGGATCGAGAATATTTATCAAGTCTTGAGTTAGGCAAGGATTGATTCAGATTTGGAATTGGGATTAAGGACTTGGACTCCTTATCATCTTCAATTTTTTTATGACACTGCCTTAATGGGAGTTGCTATAATTAATGAAGTTTCCAACTTTAGAAGGGTTCTAGATATTTATATGAGAGCCTCAGGATATAAGATCAACGAAAGGAAATCTTTTATTTTCTTTTTTAATACCAACGCTCTTATACAAGCCAAGATTGCTAATATCTTAAGGTTTCAAATTGGGACTCTCCCTTTCATTTATCTTGGAATTCCTCTCTCAGTGTGTCAATTGCCTATGGGGCTCTAGTAGGAAATTTTAGATAAGATTTTCCACAAGGTCATTCATTGGACTAATAGGTGGCTCTCAACTACAGGCAGAGAGACTCTCCTAGAGGTAGTGATCCAGGATCTCCCCATTTACATATGTTTTATGCAGGAAACTCCTGCAAGCTTCATTAAGGACTTTGATGCCCTTTTCAAAAAATTCTCATGGACAAGTAACTTAATTTATTCAAAGTAGAGCTTGGTTAAATGAGATTCTATGTCTAGTCAAAACAAGATGGTGGTTTGTGTTTGCATTAAGCAGACATGAATGGTTTTATTCTAGTGGTTAAACTATTTTGGAGTTGGCGCATTAATCAGGATCAGATTTGGGCCAAAATATTCAATGCTAAATATTTAGGGGGAGTGCATGGAAAGGATGTTCCTTGGTGCAATTTGCTTGGAAGTGGATCTATGATTTCGAATACTCTGAAGAGAGTGATACCATTGGTAAAACAAGGCCTTTTATGGATTTGTTACTATTACACACTAAATTTCTCACCATGCTAAGTGCTTGAGCCTAACAATCTAGTATAACATGGGAATCACTTCTAGGTTGTGGGACCTCTGCTAACTGAAGTGAAGCCTCTGGATTCTAAGCAGGTTCCTCTTAGATAATCACCTTATCTACTTTTTAACATGAAATTAAACTTGGAAGGAAAAGGGATAGAAGGACAACTGAAGGGAAATGACTGAAAAAGTAGATTTAACCTACTAGGTGATGCACCGAAGGTAACTTGAATCATAATATAGTGACCAAAACTAGCATGAAATTATGAATCTAGTAGAACACAACTTCTCGAATAGGCTTGCATAAGTATTTCATAGAGAGGTGTGAAATGAAAAGAGGCTATTCAGGGAAAGAGAAGATTTCACAAACAATAGCATATTCAACATAATAGACACAGACTATGACCTGCAAACAGACATTCACTCCAACAAATAGGCACAAAAATGAGACAAAATGATAAGGGATTGAATAATATCCATAAGATCATCTAAATCAAATCATTCACAATAGTGCACAAAGATGCAGGAAGAAAGAGGGCTCAAGAACTCCAAGATTTCTCTAATATCATCCAATATATTATAATTCAGATAAGAGAAATATAGACAAGAAGGACTAGGGATAGAGAAAATATCACAAAAATCCTTTGCATAATCTGAATTTGGTGTGTCTGTTGGGCGTGCCAGAATTGTTATACACTAAATTTTGCACCGTGCTAAGTGATTGAGCCTAACAATCTAGTATAACATGGGAATCACTTCTTGGTTGTGGGACCTCTGCTAACTGAAGTGAAGCCTCTGGATTCTAGGTCGGTTCCTCTTGGATAATAACGTTATGTACTTTTTAACATGAAAGTAAACATGGAAGGAAAAGGGATAGAAGGATAATTGAAGGGAAATGACTAAAAAAGAAAATTTAACCTACTAGGTGATGCACCAAAGGTAACTTGAATCATAACACAATGACCAAAACTAGCATGAAATTTTAAATCTAGCAGAAAATAACTTCCTGAATAGGCTTGCATAACTATTTCATAGAGAGGTCTGAAATGAAAAGAGGCTATTCAGGGAAAGAGAATATTTCAAAAACAATAGTGTATTCAACATAATAGACACAGACTATGACCTTCAAATAGACATTCACTCCATCAAATAGGCACAAAAATGAGAGAAAATGACAGGGGATTGAACAATATCCACAAGATTGTCTAAATCAAATCTTTCACAATAGTGCACAATGATGTAGGAAGAAAGAGGGCTCAAGAACTCCAAGATTTCCCTAATATCAACCAATATATTATAATTCACATAAGAGAAATAAAGACAAGAATGCCTAGAGATAGAGAAAATATCACAAAAAGCCTTTACATAATCTGAATTCCAATGAGAAATTACAAGCAGATGAAAAACTGAGGGCAGTGAAAATGCCACGGAAAATCTTGCATCAACTGAAAAACCTCGCTACAAAAGCACTGAAAACTACTTATATACAACCTCCCCTAGCACACAGACTCGGGAGTCAATCCATCTAATCAGTTAGGGAAGAATTAGGGTTATAATATATTCTCAATAAATAATGCATAAACCCTAAACCAATCAAGTATGCTCATCAATGCACTTGGGAAATATCTCAGAAGATCAGATATAGTCATGAATACATCTCGCATCACCATAAATTCAAGTAGATAGATCAGATCGATCCATCTACCCAGTCTACAAGTTGAAAACATCGCCACCGCCATGAAACTTCTAAGAACAACATTTAAATGTTTGAATTCAAATACAAACGGTTAGAGGTGGCACGGAATGCCCGATCAACGACTCAGATTTTAAAATTTACTATCTTTAAAACACGACCGTCAATTTGCCTTAAGCTACCCGCAAGCACATGATCAGATATGTCATGCGACACGCAAGCGTGATGCCTTAATGGTTATCCTTCTTCATCTTTATGATCAATGCATTACACCCACCATCTGATCTTCACAAACTTGCTTTACCTTTATCTTACCCTTGGTGTTGACCTCCAATCTGACTTGGACACGTGGCAGGCAGGCGTGATGCCTTAATGGTTAAACAACTTCATGTTGGTGATCAATTCTTTATGCCTGCCATTGGATCTATCTTAAGTTACAATGTCCTTACTGCTTTGTAAACCCAAGACCCGTGACGTCATTTGTGCCATATGTCATCACAATGCAATGCCTTAAATAGTACATGTTGACCATCCTGTCTTCAAGGCAATATGATATTTGTCTGATCAAATAAGACTTGATCATTCTTTACTTTACCTTTGTCTGACCAGTCTAGCTCCACCATGAACACGTGTCTTCAAGGTGTAATGTCTTTATGGATAGATCTCGAGCACTTCATCTTTAAGCCTTTAAGCTGACCGCTAGATTAAAAGAAACTTGCTCGAAGATTACCTTACCGCAAATGGGTCCAAGCTCTGACAACTTTCCATGCATTGATAAGGCGTAATGCCTTGATCATTAGATTTTAATCAACTTGGCATTAAGGCTTTACGCCTGTTGTAGGATCAAAATCAACCTACTAAGATGTTAACTCTTTACCTGGCTTGACAATGACAGGCCCCACTTGGACAGAAAAGGACGTGTGTCATGCAGGTGTAATGCCTTGATGGATAGATTTCAAGCACTTTGGCATCAAGGATTTACGCCTACCATTGGATCAAACTGAAAAATGATCACAGATTAGTAAGCCGAAGACCCTGCATAAAGGTGACCCCACCGTCCATGTGGCGCAATGACTTAATGGCTTAATGAATAGATCTTGAGCACTTTGTCTTTAAGCCATAACGTCGACCACGTGATCAAACAAAAATTGATCGATATTTAATCTTACACTTAAGCTCAGATCTGGACCAGACAAGTGTCACAAAAGTGTGATGCCTTAATGAATAAAAATCTTCATCTCAACAATTAAGGCATCACGATGACCATCTGATTGAAAAGGAACTTGCTGCTGCCTGGGGTAAATAAATTGAGTCGGGACTTGGGAAATAAAACTTAGGAAAAGAAACCCGCTTAGGAAAATAAATTTGGCCCCACTCGATGGATGACTTAAAATGCATGATGAATTTATAACTTAAGTAGCAGAAAAAGGTAATGAAGGATTATAATAGCCACCGAAGAACTTAGGGTTAAAGATATTTTCATAGGGTTTTTTGCATTTAGGTCTTAAACATGAACAAGGGGTAAAACTAGTGACCTAAAAATATGTCGAAAGCAAGATAAGGACCACAGAAAGTTGCAAAATTCATACAAGCTGGGCTCTACCCTTGTGGGAGCATCATTTACTCCATTTGTAGCCAAAATTGGACAGGATGTGAAATTTGGGTAATAGAAACAAGGGAGCACAAGCATTGTTTTATGGGACTCCTGGGATGGGTTTCCCCCTATTATCTTCCAATTTCCTCATTTGCAGGCTCTTAGTATAGTTTTTCTTGATGCTAGCTAGAGGATTTTAAAGCTACTTTGAGATTCGAACAAGGGGAGGTGGATAGATGGGAAGAGTCACATGTGTGGCCTCCTAGAGGTTTTTTGGAGGATAGGGAGGATCTTTCCAGGATTTTAAATGGTAGAAAGTGCAACTCTTTGAGGGGAGTAGATATTCTTTCTTGGGGCCATGACCTAAAGGGAAAGTTTGCAATGACTTCAGGCTATTGAGAGTTAGATAGGATGACCTTTAGTGAGGTGTATGTGCCTTAGTAGAAATAGGTTTTATTGGTCCAAATTTAACTTCTTCTCATGGCTGGTGGCTCAAAATAGATGTCTCACTTGGGAGAATCTTCAAAAGAGAGTATTCTTGGGGCATTCTTTGTGTACTCTATAATACAAATGAGGAGAGCAATTCTCATTTTTTTCAATGTTTTTTCACAAGCATGCTCGTGTTCATACCAATTTTTTGGTTGATTTTTGGAATAGTCTTGGTCATCCTCTTGCTAAGACTTCTTTCCTCCAGGTGGCATGGGAGATTGGTCCCTCTTTTATTATCTGGAAAGTGTGGTTAGAAAGAAACTGTAAGATTTTCCATGATAAGAGGAAGTGGGCAAAACAAGTATGGCTAAGAGTTACTAGTACGACATAGGAAACTCTTATATTTAAATGTGATCTCTCTGTGGACATTGATCCTAGAGATGTGCAAGTTGTTCAAAATTTGATGATCTTTGGTGAAGATCCTAGAGATGGCCTTAATAAGAGGCAACAAGTTAGGGGTGTACATGCAAAAAAGAAGGCCCAATATAATGGTAAGTGGTCCCCCCTCTATGGGGAATCATGAAGGTTAACACAAATGGGTCTTCTAGAGGGATTCCTGGGCATGCTGGAGTTGAGGGAGTTGACAAGGATAGCTCTAGAAATGTTATTTTTCTTTTCTCTATGTATAAGGGTTTGCATACTAATAACTATATGGAGGTTGTGGCTATTTTGTTGACCCTTGAGAGAGGTTGTGCTATTGGATGGCGAAGGATTATTTGTGAGCCTGATTCCCAAGTTGCGATTTATATGTTGAACTGACAAAGGATGGATGATTTGGTTGTGGTGGGTAGGCATATCCTTTTCTTGAGAGACTCATTGGAGTCAATTTATTTTTGTTATGTCCCCCATAAGTGGAATTGGTTTGCTGATTATTTGGCTAAATGGGATTCAGAGAGATTGGATGGCTGGAATGTGGGTGATTTGGGGCAGTTTCCCCCATATCATATTCAAGCTTAATAAAAAATTGTTAGGGAAGACATGATGAATTAATTTTGGTCCTTATAGAACCATTCTTTTTCTAGGCTTGACGCCCTCTTGCATTGTACTGTAATTTCCATTTCAATAATTTTTACACCTATTCTTAAAAAAAACAATAATGTGTAATAAATAAATATATAATAAATATAATTATATTATAATATTATATAAATTAAATTATATATTTGAATATATTATTATCTTATATAAAAAATATTTAATATTTACATTATAAAAAATTGCTTAATATTTTATAATTTATTAGATGTAATAAATATAAGTATAATATTATATTATATAATGAAACTAAATGACAAAATTAATTAAATATAATTTTAAAAATCGTACATTGTAAATACATTAAATATCTATATAATGTACAAAAATATATATTATAATTCCTCCTCAAACTAAACATGTAATAAATTATAACATAAATTGTATATAAATTACATGTATAATAATAAAATAATAAAAATTAAATTATTAAGAATATATACAAGATGCTTTAGTTATAAATGCACTCCACCATGCAAAATATTTGTTGACATTAAAAGGAACAAACATAAGAGAAATATGAGTTACAATGACTCAAAATTTTAAAAAAATCATAGATAGTAGATACTAAAGTAAATATTTAATATGCTCTCATTTACTTTGTGATTTTCTCTCACCTACAACTTTGTTGTGACATTTGGAAATGATATCCACCTAGGTGTGTGAGCATATGTGGACTGCTGGCAATGGCTGGAAAATGCAGACGATCGTAAAAATAAAATGGTAAACTCTACAAAGTTGTAGAATTAAATTTAATAAATTCTTCAAGTTTGGAAAATTTATACTTGGCATTTTGCATTTACCTTGTGAGACAAGAATAAAGCTATAATACACACAGCTGTATGGGTTAGAAATGAAAATATCGACAAGGGGTTAAAACGTGTCAAAGAGAAAGCAGTTGCATGGGAAACATGTCAACAATATTTTAGTTTCTATGACGGGATTGGACTCCTCCATTATTACCCCTAGGGTCGATGCATCTTCACAATCCATGGACATTGAGAGGATCCGGTATACACGCACACACATATGTTTTTTGTTTTGCATTCTCACTATCTTTTTTTCCTGTGCATCTGTAGACCTTACCTGTGCACCCCTACACTCTCTCTTTATGTTTCCTTTAAAAAAAAATCAAGGTTGTTTTATTATTGTGTCGAACCCAATTTTACCTTAGGTACCTTGTACAATCCACATAGTAGCAAGGAGTTTCATCTGTACTAAAAGAAGGAAGTAAGGAAGAGGCATAGAGAAGCGAGGAATAAAATAACCAAAAATCTTTGCAAACAATAAATTAATTATAAAATTTTCTACTATGAATATTTGCAGTGTCTACCAAATGTGGAAAATATTTATTGTATAATGTACTGCGACAACAACCTTCAAAGCAAGATCACAAAGGTGGATGGAATTCTGAGAAACATTAGATATTAAATTACAAAGAGTTAGTGAAGCATTTGTAGGGTTCCCATGTTAGTAAGATAATGTGTTTATATTATATGTTAATCAAATCACCCATCTTCTAAATTGAAGTCTATTTAAGCAGGAAGGCTCTACACAACCACGTATGCACCATATCTATCTTATCAACTGCAAAATAAGCACAATACACTAGTTATTCCCTCACATATATGTTAGAAAATTATGTCTCAACCTTGTATTTATATATGGTAGCTCTATTTTTAGTAAGTCTTTCATTTGAGCATAAATTTTTCCAATTTCTTTTTTGGAGGTTCATTTTGGATATATAACATGCTGATAAAGTTTTGTGGCAAGATCATGTTTGGTTGTGAAGATATTAATTTTTTGGTTTTTTTACAGGGTTGTACAAAAATTTCAAACTCAATTTTGAAGGCCTTAGAGGCTCTGAAAGGGGTCAAAACATGTGCGGGACAATGCTTTGTGATCCTAGTTGTAAGAGCGCTTCTAGAGGTTTCTAAAAAGTGGTTATAATAGAAAATCAGATACACGCTTCAAAAGTTATGGCCTTTGAAACTTAGGTCTCCTAAAATAGGAAATTTAAAAATGTGTCGAACATGTAATTGAGTTGTAAAAGGGAGTTACACATGTTGGTGTGTGTATTGACACATCACAGGGCATTTTTGATTGGAGATAAGTTGGGAGCCTCTTTTGGGGGGTGGTTTTAGCTAATGGTTTTGTAATACCATTTGACGGTTTCTTGTATTGTATCTCCTATATAGTAGGTGCATGAGATGAAGGGTTTGTGTAAGCATCTTGTAGCTTTCAAGTTACCTTTGGATCTCTGGTTGGTCATACTCCTGAGAGAAGCTTTCTCTGCAAGTATATTGTAATTTATTATTGATTGTTGAATAATATATTGGGCCACTTTTGGAGTGTGGGATTTTTCTTTTGAAAGTGTTTTGCTCGCGTAAATCATTGTGTTGTGGTAAGAATGTTATTTATGTTATTCTGCCCTTAGGGTTAGTGTAGGAAGTTGTTTTTCTACTTAAGTTCCTTACAAGATGTCTATGACATTGATGATAAAATGTTCATTTAGACACAGATTTTCAAAAAAATGTTTTAGATATCTCATAGTTAAATGTGCGTCCTATACAATAAGATAACAGTGTTGATTAATTGATAAATATCTAATAGAGATGATGAAGACTGAGTGATATCGAGTATCGTGATTGTAGAAATGGTTAGATCAGTTATTGTTTTGTCATTGATGTCAAGCAATTGATTAATTGTTTTTTATTATGTTACCATATCTTAAGAGGAGAAGTTAAATGGGTGACAAATACAGATTAGACAATGATGAAGTAATGATGATATAGTTATTTGCTTTTATATATATATATATATATATATATATATATATATATATATATATATATATATTGNTTTTTTTTTTTTATATATATATATATATATATATATATATATATATATATATATATATATATATTGGTAAAAGGCCAAGGCCCTATATATTATATAGATTAAAATCAGTACAAAAGGGTCTCCGTTCAAATGAGCAATGGTAGGAAAGAACGGAGAAGAAAACCTCCAGTCTAGCCCAAAAGGGGCATACCCCAGTGTCTAGGTATACAATTGCCCCAATATTTTGAGGTCTTTAGAAAGGCATACCTTCCTTATGAATAATTTTTAATTACATATTCCATTTTGAATATTACATAAAAGAAGTTCTTGCTTTGTTGGACCTTTTCATTGTACCTTGACAAAATTGATCTTTCAACATTGTTTACGAATTTGGGCTTAGATCGTCACACTTGGTATCAAAAGCTGCACACAATTCTTCTTTAGTTGGGTCATTGTTAGTTGTCCTTTGAATATTCCATTCGTATTAAAACATCAAGAATAATATTAAAAATTTTAAAAGCAAATTTTCCATTTGTTTTTTCGCATATTTGTTAGACTATTGAATAGTCCATATAACAATAATTAATTATGTTGTTTATCTTAGACTTTACATCTCTTATAACATTTTGGTTTATATATCTATGTATCCTTTTTTATTTTTGACTATATTAATTGCTTTGCAAGGGGTCTTTCTATTTATATTTTGGCTTTATTTTATAGTTTCCATCTTATTTTGCTCTATACCAATCTTTAAGCCTATTTGTTATTTTAAATCTTATTTATTTAAATTTGTTTGTTATTATAAATTTGAGTATTCTGAATTTCGTTTAAAAACTATTACTTTCTATTATATTATTCATATTTTGTTTAATAATCAATATAGTAAAGTAGGAAAGCACTTTTTATTCAAAATCACATGCTAAGGATCCATTTTTTAATATCTTTATTCATTTATTATCTTATGCAATATTTACATTCCATCACTTTACATAAGTTCCTATTTTTGGAGATCCTTCTTATGTTGTCTCTTAACTTCCAACAAAGAACCATATATATTTACTTAATCTAGATAGAAGGAGGGCTAATACTGAACTCGCGTTACTACAATTAGCTATATAGAAGGAGAAAACTGACTATAGCCTACAAAATGGCACTTGCCTCTATACTTAGCAAGTTTCTATGGTCGGCTATGAATAGGAGAATGTGCCTATAGAACATAGTACCCAAGTGAAAATAAAAAATGAAATTTAAAAGCACTTAAGCTATCTTCAAAAAGTTTAAACTTGAACCTACTAGCTTTTAGATTTCCTTGCAGCGAGGCTTGATCACCATGATGTCTTCATCAGATTCATAGTCAAAGTCTATGAGAGCTTCCTCAACATCATCCATGGAGCGTTTGGAGTGCCTAAGTCTAGTTTCTTTGCCGAAGAAAGGAAGGTGAACCACATACTGCCTATGATCATGAAGCTCCACAGTTGGAGGAGCCTCTGCCCCCACAGAGGTAAAGAAGACCTCAACCTAGTTGTTGTTGTCTTCTATTATATTGTTCCACCTTAGGAGAAATTGGAGGTATATAACCATCTCTGGCCACAATTTCTCGAAAGCCTTATTATCCTTGATGTACATAATTGGTCGTTTAGGAACATTAAGAAATTTGAGGCTTCCTACAGGCCAAATCATGTAGTCCTCAGGATATATATATTGATCGATAAAAGGCCAAGGCCCTATATATTATATAGATTAAAATAAGTACAAAAGGGTTTCCGTTCAAATGGGCACTGGTAGGAAAGAATGAAGAAGAAAACCTCTAGTCTAGCCTGGGACATAAGTCCTATTCGTTTTAAAAATTTACAAGTTAAAAGGGGCATACCCCAGTTTCTAGGTATACAATTGCCCCAAAATTTTGAGGTCTTTAGAAATGCATACCTTCCTTATGAATAATTTTTAATTACATATTCCATTTTGAATATTACATAAAAGAAGTTCTTTCTTTGTTGGACCTTTTCATTGTACCTTGACAAAAATGATCTTTCAACATTGTTTACGAATTCGAGCTTAGATCATCCCACTTGGTAACAAAAGTTGCACACAATTCTTCTTTAGTTGGGTCATTGTTAGTTGTCCTTTGAATATTCCATTCGTATTAAAACATCAAAAATAATATTAAAAATTTTAAAAGCAAATTTTACATTTGTTTCTTCGCATATTTGTTAGACTATTGAATAGTCCATATAACAATAATTAATTATGTTGTTTATCTTAGACTCTACATCTCTTCTAACATTTTGGTTTATATATCTATGTATCCTTTTTTTATTTTTGACTATTTTAATTGCTTTGCAAGGGGTCTTTCTATTTATATTTTGGCTTTATTTTATAGTTTACATCTTATTTTGCTCTATACCAATCTTTAAGCCTGTTTGTTATTTTAAATCTTATCTATTTAAATATGTTTGTTATTATAAATTTGAGTATTCTGAATTTCGTTTTAAAACTATTACTTTCTATTCTATTATTCATATTTTGTTTAATAATCAAGATAGTAAAGTAGGAAAGCACTTTTTATTCAAAATCATATGCTAAGGATTCATTTTTTAATATCTTTATTCATATATTATCTCATGCAATATTTACATTCCATCACTTTACATAAGTTCCTATTTTTGAAGATCCTTCTTATGCTGTCTCTTAACTTCCAACAGAGAACCATATATATTTACTTAATCTAGATAGAAGAGGGCTAATACTGAACTCATGTTACTACAATTAGCTATATAGAAGGAGAAAAATGACTATAGCCTACAAAATGGCACTTGCCTCTATACTTGGAAAGTTTCTATGGTCAGCTATGAATAGGAGAATATGCCTACAGAACATAGTACCCAAGCGAAAATAACAAACAAAATTTAAAAGCACTTAAGCTATCTTCAAAAAGTTTAAACTTGAACCTACTAACTTTCAGATTTCCTTGCAGCGAGGCTCAATCACCATGATGTCTTCATCAGATTCACAGTCAAAGTCCATGAGAGCTTCCTCAACATCATCCATGGAGTGTTTAGAGTGCCTAAGTCTGGTTTCTTTGCCGAAGAAAGGAAGGTAAACCACATACTGCCTACAATCATGAAGCTCCACAGTTGAAGGAGCCTTTGCCCCCACAGAGGTAAAGAAGACCTCAGTCTAGTTGTTGTTGTCTTCTATTATATTGTGCCACCTTAGGAGAAACTGGAGCTATATAACCATCTCTGGCCACAATATCTCGAAAGCCTTATTATCCTTGATGTAAATAATTGGTTGTTTAAGGACATTAAGAAATTTAAGGCTTCCTACAGGCCAATTCATGTAGTCCTCAAGATGTGGGATTTCCAGGCGGTTATTTACACTCTCCGCCATGTTATCTAAGCCTTTTAACCATGTATCATCAAACAGGGCTAAACATAAGTTTTTGATATTCTAGAATTTGACCTTCGCCCGGAAAGAAACAACAATGAAAATGCTAATCACATCTCTATTAGTGTGCCAACTTTTTTTGTAATCCAGGTCTCTTTCCCCAATTACTTTCTTAACTGCAAGTTTGGAAATATCACCAGTCTTCTTTAAAATACTCCCCCAACACTCAGGTTTTACGTGCCCAACAAATGCCACTGTTCGTTCTTCATACCTGTGATACAAAGAGATGGTTGTCTCCATTTTTTGGGAGTAGGGGAGAGCTACAATTTGAAATTATGTTTAACAGAACATGGGATTTTAATTGCCAGAGTTAGTGACCCCAAGATGTTTCTAGATTATGGGGGATCATTCCAGATCTCTCTTAATAGGCCACTCAAGCTAATGATTACCTTGAGTGGAGGGCAGATAGCATGATATCAAGGAGAAGTTTCTGGAATCCCCATGTCTGAGGAATGAAAATATATTGAGATCAAAGTATTTGATGAAGATTACAAGGATTAAGACTCTAATTCCAAAGTTTTCGAAGAATTTTAGAATATTGCAATGTTATATTTATGCTTTGGTTTAAATTAGTTTGGTCCCTAATTATATAATTATGCCTATATCTTTTAAGGAATGTTTAAAGGACTGTATGTATATAAGTGTGTATATATATAATAATATATACATATGTATATGTGTATATATATTTGTATATATGTATATATATTTATGTGTGTTTATGCCTATAGCTTTCAAGGAGTTTTTAAATGACTATATATATA
>MU223997.1:2819950-2835240 GCA_018584345.1 Thuja plicata
TAGAGTTTAAAGCCCGCGGGGGCTAGGCGAGAGGGCTCCGCCCGGAGCGGAGCGGAAACGCTGGGCGGAGCGGCCCTGAGAACGGGCGGAGCGGAAGCCTCTGGCGGAGGCGGAGCACAGCAGAAGGACTGGTGGCCGCAGAGCGGCTGAGGCGCCGGAGGGGCCGCGGGGGGCCAGAGAGAGGCGGCGGAGCGGGCCGCAGGGGCGGCGGGGGCCGCGAGGGCCGCAGGAGAGATCAGAGCCCGGCGGACAGGGGAGGGCGCTGCCGGCCGGGGCCGAGCGCCGGTGGCGCGGTGGCGGCCCGGCGGTGGCACCTTCTTATTAACATTGCGCGCGCCGTAGAATAATAAAAAAAATTAAAAAACAACGTTTTTTAATTTTTTTTCTCGTGCTGTACGGCCCTTGAAGGCCCGAAAAAATTCTCCAGAGGCCCCGGTGTCCAAATCGGACGTGCCTTATATGGTTTCTAAGGTTTTTGGGCCTTCTGGATGCAATGGCAGTGTCCGTTTGGGCCCAAAATGCCTCTAAAACCAGAGACCCCCCAGAACCAATAAGCAAATGCCGGAAAAGCTTCTGAAAGCTTCAAACCCTCGCTGCTTCAATAAACTACGAACAGCCAGCTGCAGAGTGGCTCTGATACCATGTTGAGATTGATGAATGTCAATCTACCCAAGAACACCTGCATGCATAGCTATTACAAACATAATGAAACAGACAGAAGAGAGAAGGGAATCAGCTATGGCGACCGATAGGCCAGAGAGTGCAAACACATGTTGACAGAAAATATGTTCTATATTCAACAATGAAATGATTTACCAACTCCTTCTGAATTACAAAGCGGACAATCCTTATAAAGGATGCCGAAACCCTAAAAAGGGAAACAAACAGAAATAGAAACTACCTAAGGTTAGCTTAAGCAAACTAGAGTGAATAGGGAAGTTACTAATTAGATCATAATGATTTAAATTAGTAACCCCGATAGACTATTACTCTAACACTCTTTTCACTGATCTCATCACTGATAATACAATTTTTTCTATGATCCATATGTTGGAGATCAGATTTATCTATGGACTTGACATTTACTATATTTTTTGGTAACGAAGCATCTGTCCCTGGATCCAGTTGGCAATTTGATGATTTGCTATAATGAATCTTTGCATTTGTGAAATTTCTCGGAATAACTCCATCCAAACCCCAGGCTTGGGCATTTGAGATTTATGTCATCATTCATTTTGAAAGCTCTATTATAACCTAATTTTCCCATTCTGAAAACCTTTTGTTGGCTTGGCAAACTTCCAATTATTTTATCATACTTTCAATGAGGGGGAATATAAGGTATGCTTTTTAAAGTTGAAGAGAAAGACCCAACCTTCGATAGATTGGAATTGTTGATCTGTGCATTATTTTGAAATTTTAAACCCACGTTTTGGTTTTTGAGATTAGCGGAGTCCTTAGTCAAATTTTCCCTTGATGCTCTAAACAAATATGAATAAACAAATGGTTGCAAAGACTATCAAGGTTTTGATGGAATAAGGGCTACCTTTCTATGATTCTTTTTGTTTACTATTGTAATCCATTCCTTTTGATCAGGGAGGTTAGCGCATATCATCTCTGTATTATAATTTTCCTGCAGATGATTTCTTGTTTCACATAAAGCGGGGGAAAATATGGGGACCCTCGATCCATTCGTGTTCGCCCGACCAAACTTTGCATACTTGGTTCTCTTGAAAAGGAATGTTGTTTTTTAGTAGTATTGAATATCTTTCTTACGAAAGAAGAAGAAAGCCCCTTCTGCTTACTTTTTCCTGGCAGAGACGGAATAGGTGAATTACTGAGCAAGCCAAAGCAATTAGAGAGCGAAAGAGCGAAGCCCAAGGAGTATTTAGTTTTTGCATAATAATTTATCGCTGATTTTTTTGTAATATGCAGAGCCATTGTGTTTGTCATGAAAATCTTTGTATTTTTGGTTTTCTACTATATATTTGATGTTATCGGTACATTTGATTGATTGAGTTAGGAACTACAATGAATTAAAGTTATGACTGAAATAGTTACTTTACCGAGTTAGACTGATTCAGTCAGTAGAATGTTATGTGAGTCGGTCATAGTTACCGAGCACCAAAGATGAGTTAGACATCGAGCAGTGAATGAAGTCAGTTACCGAGTTGCAAAGCAAGTTTTACTGAGTACAGTATACTGATATTAAATGATGATAAGATCAAATTTAATGTGAAGTGAAGATGAGATGGGTGAGGAAATAAATTAAATGAAGTTTGTTACAAGATCTACAAATGGAAAAATTCAAGTGGTTAGACATAATTATGAGAGTTCCAAGAAAAGGTACAAGTTTTGAGGTAAAAGTGAGATGGTTTACCTAGTTGTAAAATATGAAGAAGATGATTGAACGACTGAGCACAAATGAAGGAAAATCAAATTAAGGAGATTAAGAGGCACAAATATGTCTATATAAAGGATGAGAAGTATACAGAGAAAGAGAGGATGTCGAATTAAATATAGAAGAAGAAGAAGCTGAAGAGCAACATTTACCATGCATAATAGAGAAACAAAGGTTGAAGAATCTATAGTTTGAGAAAGAGATAAATGGAGTATGTGATGCTAGTATTCAATAGAGTAGAAAGGATTTGATACAAGCAAAGGTAGTTGCTATATTTACAGATCAAATTTTACTGCTGCTTATTAATATTTGTAACAGAGAAATCTCTTAACCTAGTGGATTTAATAGTCTTATTTGTAAAACCTAGACTAAGGTGACATTCTAAAAGAGTGTTTAAAAACCTTTAACAAGGCCACTCCTAACAGGGTGAAGATCTTAACAGATCTGAGGTAAATCCCCTAACAAGGTCTCATTTAGCAAATGTGTTTGTAATCTTTAACATGATAAGTTCTTAATTGAGCATACCTCGTAAGGGTACATTTTTATTGTGGGTTACAATTCCCACAAAGGTTTTTCCCAAATTGGGTTTCCTAGTTAAATCTGGAGTCAACCGAGTTATATCTAGTGTTTACATGGTTAATCTAATGTTGCTACGTTTGAATGTTTGATTTACATGTATGAGATGTATTGTTGCTTGTGTTATTGAGTTATTTGGTGAACTGGTTAGTTACTGTATTCAGTATTACCGAGTGAATCAGTGAGTTCAGTTTTAAGTGTTTAAGTTTTTATTTGTCTGATTCACCCCCCCTCTCAGTGGGACCAACAATTGGTATCAGAGCTCAATTACTCTGAAGTGATAAGTTTTAAAAGGACTTGAGTCAAGATCTATAGATGTATAAGAGGGAAGCACCAAAGCTTAATAGGGATCATTTCTCTACATGGAAAAGTAGAATAAGGTTGCACGTGTTTAGAGTAGGAGAGTATGGACTTCACTTTCTTGATAATGAATATGTAGCACCGACTATGACACCTATGACTATCAATGAGCAAAGACAGAAACATGAACACACATAAGTTATGATTGAGATTGGTTCTACACTTACCAACCAGGAATATGATGAGTTTGATGGATGCACTACTTTGAAGAAAATGTGGGATAAGCTTATTTTGACCTATTGTGGAGATCAACATGTTCAGAAGGCTAAGGCATAAAGCTTGCGAGGAAAATTTGACTCTATGAGGATGAAGGAAGGAGAGAACATAATACAGTACAGTACAATACTTAAGGATAATGTTAATTCTATCAGAGGAGCTGGTGGGATCATAAAAGAGGATGATGTGACAAGCAAAATGTTGAGAACCTTGCTACCAAGTTATGCCATTCGTGTATCTGCTATACAAGAGCTAAGATCTATACCCCATATGAACGTTTCACTGGATGCTACTATTGGTAAGTTAACTGCATTTGAGCTAAATGAATTTGACAATAGTTTGCCTACTACTTATAAGACTGAATCTTCATTTAAGTCTACTTTAAAGATTGGAAAGGCTAGGGAAGGTGCTGCTAGAGATGGATATTTGAGCAGTGCTAGTGAAATTTTTTATAGTTGCACTGAAGGACTTGAAGAGTTATTTACTGAATGTGATGAAAATGAAAGAGAATTTGAAGCTTTGTTGGCTATAATTCTACAAAGAGACAAAGGTAAATACCGAGGTAAGTTACCATTGAAATGTTTTAATTATGATAAAGTTGGTCACTTTGCATCTAACTTCCTAAAGAAATATAAGGAAGAAAAGAAAGATAACATAGATAAGGACAAAAGATAAAACATAAGAGACTACAAAAACAAAGGTAATACATCTTGTCATATTGCTAATGAAGGACTAAGTGATGATGATTCTTTTGATAGCAATGATGGAAAAGAAGTTGTCTATGTTGATATAAAAGATGATTCTGATGAAGAAGAACCTAGAGCCCTAATATCACAAGTAAGTAAGAATGAAACATGGATTATATATAGTGGTTGTTTGCATCACATGATTGGTGACACACTTAAGTTTATTTCCTTGGAAAAGCATGATGGAGGTTATGTTAGATTTAGTAATGATGCTCCATATCTTGTGAAAGGAAGAGTATCTATAATTATATTGAATAACACAAGATGTGATCATGTTTATTGGGTTGAAGGATTAAAGTATAATATGTTGAGTGTTGCACAACTAAACAATATAGGTCATCGACTATAATTTCAATATGGAAGGGTGAAAGTATTTGATGAGAGGAGTAATTTGATTGCTACTAGAGAAAAATCTAAAGGTAATCTATTTTATTTTGATACTTCTATGAAGAGTTGCCTATTTGCTTAAGTTGAATATGTTTGGTTATGGCACAAAAGGCTTTGTCATGTTAATTTTGATAACTTAATCAAAGTGAGTAAGAAGAGTAGAGTAAGAGGACTACGAAGACTAGAAAAAATAGAGAATGCTATGTGCAGAGAATTTCAGATAGTTAAGATGACTAAATCTAGTTATGAGGACTCAAAGTTATTATGGAGACAAATATTTTATTTTATTTGTGGATGATTATTCTAGAATGATGTCTGTAATGTTTTTAAATGATTTTTTTTTATGCATTTCAAATGTTTAAGTGGTACAAGGCCCGAGTTGAAAAAGAAACTGGAAGACAGTTGAAATGTCTAAGATATGATACAGGAGGTGAGTTTACTTCTGATGAGGTTACATTATTTTGTAATGAGAATGGAATTAAGAGACCTTTTTCAACACCGAGGACACCACAATAGAATGGGATTGCTAAGAGAATAAATAGATCTATTGTTGATTGTGCTAGGACACTAATGATTGAAAAAAGAGTTTCACAAAACTTTTGGAGAGAAGTTGTGAGTACTGCTATTTATACATTGAACCAAGTACAAATGAAGAAAGGTACCAACAAGACACCTTATGAAATCTGATATGAACACAAACCTAATGTTAGTTACTTTAAAATTTTTGGGAGCAAATGCTATATTCTGAAATATTCTATAGAAGGAAAGTTTGATTCAAAAGGAGAAGGGATATTATTAGGATATTCTACAAGGAGTAAAGCTCACAAATGTTTGAACAAGGTTACTAACAAAATGGTGGAAAGTGCAAATGTAAGAATTGATGAATTTGCAGAAAGGAACAATGAAGATGAAGATAGTAAGAAGGAACCTGAAGATTATGAGAAGTTTGTATATGTACAACATGATGCCCCTAATACCTTACTGAGAGCACCTACTGAGGATGAATATGATAAGGAGTTCCACAACCAAGTGTTGATATTGAAGAACCGGGAGCTATCGAGTCTATTTTGGTAAAGTATGTGAGAAGGCACCATTCCATGAGCAAGATTATTCAAAATAAGGATGCTAGAGTGACGACTGGAAGCAAGGTAAGAGATAATACATGTTTGATAGCTACATTTGATCCTAAGAGAGTTAACGACACACTAGATAATGGAGATTAAATGAAATCAATGAAAGAAGAGTATGATCAAATTGAGAAGAACAAGATATGGACATTAGTACCCAGGCCCAAAGACAAAAATGTTATTGGTACTAAATGGATTTTCAGAAACAAGCTGAATGAACATGGAGAAGTTATCAAAAATAAAGCTAGATTGGTTTGCAAAGGTTATGCATAAGAAAAAGGAATTGACTATGGAGAGACTTTTGCACCTGTTGCTAGACTAGAAGGAGTTAGAATACTTCTAGCACATGCTGCTTACAAAGGATTCAAGGTATATTATATATATGTATGTTAAGCCTGTATTTCTTAATGGGATACTTAAGAAGAAGTATACATTGAGCAACCCGAAGGATTTATTGAGAACACAAATAAGAACAAGGTATGTAAATTACATAAAGCTTTATATGGTTCGAAACAAGCACCCTGAGCATGGTATGAGAGATTTCACTCTTATATGAACAAAATAGGATTTCAAAGAACAAGTGATAACAATAATGTTTACTTGAAATGTGACAGTGATAATAAAGTTTTGATTGCTGAAATTTTTGTTGGTGATATTATTTTTGGAGGCAATGGCACTTTATGTAAAGGATTTGCTGATGAAATGAGAAAAGAGTTTCAGATGTCAATGATTGGAGAGATTAAGTTCTTTCTAGGTATACAAATACAACAAGTTATTGGAGGGATCTATATTACACAAGCCAAGTATATCAAAGAGATTATTAAAACTTTTGGTATGAAAGATTCCAAACCTATTGGAACACCCATGGTTACTGGATGTAAATTATCTAAAGAGGATGAAACACAAGAGGTGGATAACACTGTTTACCATTCCATGATTGGTAAATTGTAATATGTTGTTCACAACAGACCTGATATAACACACACTATTGGAATTGTTGCAAGCTTTTCTTCTAATCCGAAGGAAACACATATGTCTGTAGTAAAAATAATTTTGAGATACTTGAAAGCCACATAAGAGTTTGGTTTATTATACAAAAAGGAGGTACTTTTGATCTGCAAGTATACACTAATGCAGATTGGGATGGAAATGTTGATGACAGAAAAAGTACTAGTGGAGGCACATTCTTTCTAGGTGAAAGATTGGCTACATGGCTGAGCAAGAAACAAAGTTGTATTTCACAGTCTACTGCCGAGGCTGAATATGTTGTTGCTGTTATGAATTGTGCAAACATAATATGGATTGAGAAATTACTCGAAGGTATGCAAGAAGAGATCACAGATTTGGTTACTATTTTTTGTGATTATACAAGTGCTATTAATATATCAAAGAACCCGGTTATGCATTCAAAGACCAAGCACATTTCTATCAAGTATCACTACTTGAGAGAACAAGTTCAAGAGATGAATGTGAAATTGGAATATGTGAATTCAAAAGAACAATTGGCTGATATCTTTACAAAACTACTACCTAAAGATTCTTTAGAGTATCTCAGAGGTAAATTAGGGGTTCTTCCCCTATCCAATGTTCACTAAAGAGCACGAGGCATGCTGCCTCAATTCTATATTTCATTAGAATATCTATTTCTTAAATGATGTTAGTATGACACACTTTAGGTGATTCTTGAAGTTGTGAAAAGATTTTTGTATGTAATGATTTATGAGTACATGTCAGGTATAATCCACTATTGGAACACATTTTTAGGAGTATGACTTTTTGGCATTACTGTCAAAGAGGGAGAAGAATGAATTCATGACATTTATCTCAAGGGAGATATTGATACTAAGAGAATGAATTGTTAATATTTACTCATGAAGGATATTCATAATGTACATTACAAAAACATAAGATTTATCTAAGAGGGAGATTCAGATCAAAGATCAAAGTGGAAACAAATATATCAACTTAGAGGGAGTACAATTATGTATTTGAGAGCTGCCATCATCAGTTGCTATTACACTGTTATAGTGGTTTCCATCAATGCCAAAGAGGGAGGTTGTTGATTAACTGATGAATATCTGATGGAGATGATGAAGACCAAGTGATACTGAGTATCATGATTGTAGAAATGGTTAGATCAATTATTATTTTGTCATTGATGTCAAGCAATTGACTAATTGATTTTTATTATGTTACCATATTTTAAGAGTAGAAGTTAAATAGGTGACAAATACATATCAAACAATGATGAAGTAGTGATGATATAGTTGTTTTTTTATTATATATTTGATGTTATCAAATCGGTACATTTGATTGATCAAATCGGGAACCACAACGAATTAAAGTTATGACTAAAAGAGTTACTTTACCGAGCTAAACTGAGTTAGTCACAGTTACCGAGCATCGAGCACCAAAGATGAGTTAGACACCGAGCAGTGAATGAAGTCAGTTACCAAGTTGCCAAGTAAGTTTTACCAAGTACAAGATATTGATTATAAATGATGATAAGATCAAATTTAACGTGAAGCGATGATGAGATGAATGAGGAAATGAATTAATGAAGTTTGTTGTACAAGATCTATCAACGGGAAAATTCAATGAGAAGATCTAAGGCGAAGATCAAGCGATACAAAATTATGAGAGTTCCAAGAAAAGGTACAAGTTCCGAGGTAAAAGTGAGATGGTTTACCAAGTTGTAAAATATGAAGAAGATGATCAAACAACTAAGCGCAAATGAAGGAAAATCAAATTAAGGAGATTCAGAGGCAAAAGTATGTCTATATAAAGGATGAGAAATATATAGAGAAAGAGAGACTGGCGAATTGAATAGAGAAGAAGAAGAAGCTGAATAACAACATTTACCAAGTAGAACAGAGAAACATAGATTGAAGAATCTACAGTCTGAGAAAGAGATAAGTGGAGTATGTGATGTCAGTATTCAATTGAGCATAAAGGATCTAATACAAGCAAAGGTAGTTGCTATATTTACATATCAAAGTTTACTGTTGCTTATTAATATTTGTAACAGAGAAATCTCTTAACCAAGTGGATTTAACAGTCCTATTTGTAAAACCTAGACTTAGGTGACATTCCAAAAGAGTGTTTAAAGACCTCTAACAAGGCCACTCCTAACAGGGTGAAGATCTTAACAGATTTGAGGTAAATCCCCTATCAGGGTCACATTTAGCAAATGTGTCTGTAATCTTTAACAAGATAAGCTCTTAATCGAGCGTACTTCAGAAGGGTACATTTTTATTGTGGGTTACAATTCCCACAGAGGTTTTTCCCAAATTGGGTTTCCTTGTTAAATCTGGTGTCAACCGAGTTATATTTGGTGTTTACATGGTTAATCCGATGTTGCTAAGTTTGAATGATTGATTTACATATATGAGATGTATTGCTGCTTATGCTATTAAGTTATTTGGTGAATTGGTTAGTTACTGTATTTAGTATTACCTAGTGAATCAATGAGTTCAGTTTTAAGTGTTTAAGTTTTGATTTGTCTGATTCACCCCCCTCTCAGTGGGACCAACAAACAGTTCATTCCTGCCACTTGCGATGTGACTACTACAAGCATGGAGATGGATCGACATTTCTACATGTGAGGTATGTAAAGTGATGATGGGCAAAATTGACATGACAACATAAAGACTAAGGTTTACGATTGCATTTCTACGTGGGAAATAGGTGATGTCACCTCCAACAAAATTGACAAAAGTGGGAGGAGAGAAGAAGAATTTGCATGGAACAACTTGCCATCCAAAGAATAATGCTTATGCCAAAGTGACAAACTTCTTTTCACAAGTCCTCAAGCTAATATAAAATTGCCAAAAATTTTTTGCTAAAATAATGAGTGCATCAGGTTGCCTTGATGATCTTGCTTCTCTCTGTAATATTGGCTAGCGTTGGATGAAACAATTAGGTACTCACTTTAAAATAATAAATGCCTTTGGCGTAATTTCTTTAAGATTGATGAGGAAGCACCCATAAGGTCCATGAACAAGGAGAAGCTAGATAGACATTATTAGACTACTAAATTGACTATACATCACTCTCAATCATCTTTGTGTTACAATATGAATTTGTAGATTAGATCCTTAACCTATGGTTTTGACTACAAAATTGACTTCGATTGTGTTAATATTTAGAATCATACTTTACTTGGGTATTTAAAAATGATGGCATGAACATTTACCAATAGAGTTTTATGTGATAGAAATAAGAAGCAACACACTCCCCTCTCATTGCCTTAGTTAAACCATTGGAATCAATTCAACGATTGGAAAGCATGCACATTCCTCATTTATTTTTATCAATATTGATGTTGCTGTATTGATAGTTTGATGCTAAATCATGATGTTACAAATAATTGCTAGATATCTCCTAGATGGGTAATATCAACTAGGGCTCATCCTTTTATATAACACCCTTGCATGTGATTTAAACATTTCATACTTAAATTAACATATAACAAATAGTAGGAAGAGGGTCAACTAATGCCCCTAACTTAAATTTGAATTTGAAAATTTAAGAATCATTTTTTTTTGTTCAAATTTGATCTACATTAAAATTCATTTTCACAAATCAAACCCAAAATTAAGAATAAACAAACCATAAATTGTATCTAAACACTTAAAATATAGAAAAACAAATTGAATATCAAATTGAACTAATAATCACATATAAAACAAACAAATAAATCAAAATCATTTAAAAAAGAATGCACAATATTCTCACCTTTTTATTTTTATTTTTATTTTTACTAAATAATGGTATCCAATTCCATACCTTAAATTAAAATTTCTTTTCATCAACTTTTGAATCCAAAATGTGCCTGCAATTGGAGAAACCACGTGAAAGAGAAAGGAGGCAACAAAATACAAAAGAAAACCAAAATTCAAAAAAGAAAAAGAAAAAGGGGCACTAAAGTAAAACATTAGCCTAGAAAACAAATCAGCCACTACTAGTCCTACACGATAAAACAAAATTGGGCCAAAAAAACCCAAATTCTAGCTTCGGAACCGAACCTCGTGTCCCCAAGAATCCATTTTACCCGGATCGGCAGGTTCGGACTCCGAGCCACGTCATTTCCGGAGCTACAAATGACGTGCTTTTCATTTCAAACGCATTTGCGTGGAATTTACATTTGCCTTTGCCCTTGATTCTCATTATTCATAAAGTGTTCCCGATCCTTTCATCCTCCTATACCCTGTATTTCCGAAGGCTCTCAACCCTTGTGAGGGTTGTAAGATCTGAGAGCGCTGTTGTTTCAGATCACTAAATCATAGCTTTTGTTGGAATTCGCATATTGTCTTTGGGCCATTCGAATTGTTCGGATTTTTTCGAGCCCGGTGGTGCAGGATTTGTTGGAGTATCGAGGGTTTTTTGAGGGGCTACAGGGCAGATCGATGGTTTTCACTACTTAAATCTGCAATTGGCCTCGACAGATCAGAATTAGGGTTTTGTAATTCGATAAATTTCTAGGAAAGGATCTTTAAATTCCTCGGCAATCATGGCTGCAGCTAGCGCACCGATCACCATGAAGGAGGCTCTGACGGTGAGTTGTCGATGCAATTTTTGTAGCTAATTTGGTGAATACGTGACGTTATTAAGTAAAGTAGGGTCTGTGTTTTTTCTTCCGCTATTTTTCATGTTCCAATAGGGCTTATGACTATTCCAAGTCAAAATGTTTTTTTTGTGGATTTTTGCGGATCTGTATAAATTCAGCGATATTGCAGCGGATCATGTGCTCTGATTTAGATTTGCCTTTAGGAGAAGTTAGGCTACAATCTAGCACTAGGTCTGCTTGTTGCAAATTGTTATTGTTAATTTTTTGTTAATAACTCCTTTAAGCGAAATGGTCTTGGAAAATGTCATTGAATGTTAATGAAGTGGACTTAGACGAGGTATAAACTAGAATAGTAGTGCCTGGCTGATCTTACTGCAATTGATTCTTTGAAGAAACTAAATTGTAAAGAGTTGAACGTCACCTGATTTCGATAATGGCAGACCTTGACGTTGATTTGTTCCTAAAGTGCCCTTCATTTAGCATTACAAAACAAGTTAGTTGCGGATCCGGATCTAGTGCTCAGATCTGGTGGTAACTGCAATGCGATTAAGTTTGACATGATTTTGAGCTGGTGAAGGTCTGGGCTAAAATGGACACATCAGGGTTCTTATATGAGTCCAGGCCACCACCCCAACAACCAGGGCAGCTCCCTTGGCTTACGCTACAGTTGGCTTGCCACTCCTAGTGCATGCTTGTTACGCAACAGCAGCATTTTGCTGTATTTGATATTGAGTTGGTGAATCTCTGGGCTTAAATGCACGTATCTGATTTCTAACATTTGTCAAGGTTATTACCCGAACAACTATGAAAGCTCCCCCAGCTACATGACAGTTGGCTTGTCACCTCTATTGCATACTTGCACAATGGTAGTTTATTGCTAGATGCAACTTTACACACCAGGGGAATTCTCCAAACGTAGGAGAAACTGGGTCACTTCACCATCCGAGTTTCCCTTCTACTTACAATTGGGAAATGGCAATGCTCATGTGCAGTGCTTATTGGATATAATTATACAGGTCGTAGGTTAAAGCCTGATGTATCTGTATAATGCTCATGTGTGGGATATGGCAGACAAGGTTATAGATTTAAGTTTGATCTATTTTGTACTTATTATTAAAAAAAGTTACTGTGCAGATGTCTGATGCGTTATAATGTAATTGAAGATGCCTTCTCCATGTGCAAAATTGAATTTTGATAATGGTTAATTTAGAAACAACAAGGGAAAATATAATTGAAAAGACAATAGATCCATATCACCTTTCTTGCTGATTTTTCTCATGTATTCTAATACTCGCAGCTTCACTGTTAAGCAGAAGTGTCACTGAAGTTTTCAATTTTAAACTAAATAGATAATAATAACAAAACTATATATTAGGTGATGTTCAATTTTCATAACTTCTCCATGGTATTGATGTCTGAGTTGATTTTGAATTAAGGAAACATAAGTGTTGCGAATAGGAATATTACTAAAATTTGGTTTCATGCATTTGGATTCTTGCAGTTGCCAAGCCTTGGGATAAATCCACAGTTTATTACATTCACTCATGTTACTATGGAATCAGACAAGTACATTTGTGTACGGGAAACTGCTCCTTCAAACAGTGTTGTGATCATTGACACAAATAATCCTGTGCCTGTGATGAGGAGACCTATTACAGCAGATTCAGCTCTGATGAATCCCAACAGTAGAATCCTTGCATTGAAAGGTTTTGTTGGATTCTACTCTTCTTTGAGCATGTTTTTTGATTTTACAATTTGTTGCCTTCCATCTAAAGTAGCACTCTGTGGATCTTTAGTTGTAGTATTATTTTAATTTCTATTCACCAATTTAATTAATGAAATGACAAATGTAAGTCCACCAGATATAAAACCATTTAGTTTCTGGTTGGGTACAAGGTGCTCTTTAGAGCCATTTGGGTTTCTTTCAAGGAGAGATAATTTTGATTTTGTTGTTTTCATTATTGTTTCTTCTATAACTGTAATGGTAGGGTCATTAAATTAATTAGAGCATTTTTTTTCTGAAAGGCTAGATAATATGGTAAACCAGATTGAGAGAAATCTAACGTATTGTAGAACAAAGTACCACTGATTGCAAAAATAGTATGTATTTATTCTTATCTGGCATGGTCAAACTGGAAGATGTGGTTAACTAGTTGGAGTAGGAACTTCGTAATGGGAAGCAAATTTTTTAAAAGTTGCAAACAGGTGGAACTCTCTTTTACATAGGTGCTTGTAGATGTCTATGAATTTCAGAGTCTGTGCCATAAATGTGATTTCTTTTATTAGATGAGGGTGGCATTAAGCAAAAAAACACAAAAAATGAGGGTGGCATTAAGCAAAAAGCACAAAAAATGACAAAAGTTTCGTAGACATGAAAATGTTTATGGCGGTTATTTTAATTTAAATCATAAATTAGGTTGTTGTATTTATGGTTAATCTCCTCGAAAGTCATGCCTTTGGAGCAGAATTTATTCCTGCAACATTGTTTGTCACTGCTTCAATCATTATTAATTTATTTGTTGCAAGAGAATTTAATTGGAAGTGTGCAGCTTATTTGGACCTCCATTGCATGCACATTTTAAACTCAAATCATAAACATTAGATTTCCACATTCCATTATAACTGATATGAGATTGAAATTTTTGAACATGTGGTGGATTAAACTACATGATCCATTAAATATCTAGATGAGTATTGGGAATTTTTCTGTGATGAGGAATATAAACAAAATGCAGAACCAACCTTCAACTGGAAAAATGTAATTTGTATGGATTATCAGAAAGAATATCTCAAAGATTAATGTTATCAATTTTTTGAGAGAAGCATAGGACATAAGTAAGATGTGAAATTGGTTATATCATTCTTCAAATTAGTAAATCTTATAAACTAACTTAATTTTATACTTAAAAGTTAGCACATGCTAGAAAGCCACAAATTCAAAGAGAAGATATGAGCTTGCCATGGTGAAAAATTCAGTTACAAAGAAATTAATACAGAGCATGGAATCAAACAAAAATGGAATCATGTAATGATGAACCAAAAAGGGAACAAATATGATAAGACAAAAAATAAAACAAAGAGTAAACTAAAGAATGGAAATCATATTCATATAAAAGTTACTAACATTTGTCCAAATAATATACACATATATAAGTGCTAAGAAGTAAGAATAAAAAGACAACTTGAATCAAAAGTTAAAAAGAATAACATTATTTGACTAGGAGAATAAAACATCAATAAATTTGGATGCAGTATGGTAAAATATTAAAAGGAGAACAGAATAATATTATTTTTATAAACAATTGTTGTAGGAAAAGAGTGACAAATGGAAACTAAAATATTTGCTCAACAGAAAGGTTATAAATATAAACATATAGAAGGATAGAAGCATAGTTTGAAAACTCTGATAGTACTTTCTGAGTCGCCGAAGAACCACTGGATCGTTCTGTGCCAACGGAACTATTGAACCTGGCACCTGAAGCGAATAGAGTAGATAGGTAAAGCCTCCTACGAGTCCATTTCATTCCGGGCCGTACTCTCTGAGTAACGCTGGTTAGGATGTGTTTTTCACATAGCTGCACGGGTACGCGTACCCAGACCCCTGGTACACGTACCAGGTACTGGTACGCATATCCCCGTACCGGATACTTGCTGGGTACTTTACCCTCTCCCTCGAAATGCCACGTCAGCATCGGCAGATTTTTTTTGGCAAAACGTTAATAAAATTCTGATTTCTGTTTCCGTTTTCGACTAGATGATAGATTAAGATGTCTGATTTTTGTTTCTGTTTATCAAGCTTAATTCAATATGTAATTGGTTTGAAACTTTGATACAATATTGATTAACTTAAACTAGTAAACTTTATCACTGTTCAAGTCAAAAGTTCATCATTTGCAATATGTCGTTATATG
>MU223997.1:2839527-2872757 GCA_018584345.1 Thuja plicata
GAGTTAGCACGTAGGAAAAGAACGTGGAAGAAACAAAACAACAAATGGTTGAACAAATGGAACATTACTCTCCAGGAGTGTCCAAACACTAATCTGGAAATAAAGAAATGGGTGTTAGAAAAATTCAAAACTGCCATGTGGACAAAAAAGGCCTACTATGTTAAGCAATTTAATCACACATGGGACCATGGGGACAAAGCCTATTTAGGGTCCACAAAGGAAAGGCCAAAATTCTAATTGCTCAGTTAAGGACTAGCTCCCACCATTTACGATGTGAAATTGGTAGATGGATGGTCCCTAAAGAGAGGTGGGAAGAGAGAATTTGTGCATTCTGCAGCAAAGGAGTAGTAGAAACAGAATGGCATTTCATTAAGGAATGTGGGGCTTATGAGGATATTTGCAGCCAGTACAAGGATTGCCTGCAGGTGAGCAGCATGAAGGAACTTTTCGAAGAGGCAAGATTACACAAGACAACAAGCTTCCTAATCCGGATCCACAACAAAAGGAACAACTTGGAGAAATTACAGCAGGGTGCCTAGCTTGCTCTTCGGTCCCTTAGACCTGTGGTCTCGTGGACGTCATTAAAACATTTCATTTCATTTCATTTCAACAACAAAATTGCACCAATAGACAGACAAACCGGCCACACTACCACCATTTCTGTTTCCAAACAGAGTCATAACTAAAATCTGTGCACAAAAAAGACAAATCAAACCTTTATTATTACCGATTGTGAGTGGATGTACACATACATACATGCATACATAGACACATGGAGATGTAACAAGCCATTCAATATAGGCACCTCAAGAATTAATCTCTTGGTGCTTTTTTCGTTTTTATATAGAAGCATTTAAGATACAAATGCTAGTTACTGTTCACATGGGGAAACTAAATTAAACATAAAAGATAGACTAAGGTATAAATTATCAGTATTATTCTTGGAAGTGTATTTTTTTTTTGATCAGTAATCGCTTTTGACTGGAGCTTTGAACCAGCGAGGTCACATTTGAGGGACCTCTTCCCCGTAGTGATATCATTATGGCTGTTGGGGCATTAACATCCCCTAGATTTATCATATTCTTCCACCACAAATCTCTCTTTATCTCTCCAAGCTTTCTCCTTATACCTCCATTATCTCCTTCTCGCTCCAGCCCTTAGCACTCCGCTTCACCTTATCTCTCCAGCCCTTATCGCTCCAGAACTCCTTATCTCTCCAGCCCTTATCACTCCGCTTCACCTTATCTCTCCCATATCGATGCCTTATATCTCCCTACGGTCCTCCAGCCTTTCACCTTTTTTTATCTCCCTCGCAGCATCCACGCTGGACAGCTTCCCTAGCATCCGCTGTGTACAACCCCCCTACACCAACTGGTCCCACTGCGCCGTCAGCACCGTCAATTCCACATCCGCAGCCTTCCACCATCAACGGGTCTTTCTCCACCCAATAGCATGAGTCGTCGGCAATACTTTGACCATCACCCATCCTCGGTAATCGTTCCACAATGCCTGCATGCTAATCTCACGATTCGAACCAACAACCTCCGCATTAACACGGATTCACAACTGCCGTTGTGCTGCGGGGTGATCCCCATTCTTGGAAGTGTATTGTTTACATGCTGAAGAGCAAGTTTGATAGGTTAATATGCCAGTTGAATAAATAGTTTTTCCATAAGTTTACAGTGACAAACTTAATATTAGAAAAATTAAAACAACAAAAATATAGTGCAAGTACATATAAGACAGAGAAATGGATTATGTGTACAAAAATCTATGCTATAAACAGTTTGGCATAAGTAATGAATGCTAAAGACTTTCAAATTTAGAAAACCTATAACACTCAAGCAAGGAGAGCAAGTTTATTCTATTGCAGAGTCAATACTTGCAGCTTAAAATGTTAGCAGATGATAAGGAAATTGTATTTTTAGCTATGCATTATGATCAATAAAAGTTAAATGAAATAGAGCATAAACTGTATATATTATGCATTTTGAACAAGATTAGTTAAAGGAAATATAGTGTAAAATCATGCAATCTTTCCATTATTTTTGTTGTGGGATCAACCATTGGAAATAGAGTTGTTCTGTTGTGATTTGGTGTTTTTTATTAATTGACTCCAGTTCCCTTTTAACTAAAGTCTCAATGAATCTTGTTGTAAACTTTATCAGTTTTTTGGAATCTTTCCTTCTGTTGTTCTGCATTATACCAAAAATCCAAATTACAATTTCTTGTAAGTAGCAAGCAGTTTTCTTGAAGTCAAACTGTAAACACTTTAATTTTACTGAACATTTAGATTCTAGACCGTTCAATGGAAGATAATTTTTTTGAAATGATCAAACTAATTAATAATTAGTAGTTGTTAATGCTAGATCACGCTTAATGTCGAAATTGTGGATCTGACATTTCATGTGTTATGAATGGCAGCTCAAATACCAGGCACCACTCAGGATCATCTACAGATATTTAACATTGAGATGAAGGCGAAGGTCAAATCGTATCAGATGCCTGAACAGGTATTGACCTGTTGCCAACTGGATTATTTCTTCATTTATTTTGTTTCTACTAGTACTGTTTTATTAACACTCAAAGATAGTTCATGATATCTCATATATTATAAACTTGTTATTAGGTTGTCTTTTGGAAGTGGATCACACCAAAGATGTTGGGACTTGTTACACAGAGTTCAGTATATCATTGGTCATTGGAAGGTAATGAAAAGCTCTGGAAAGTTCAAAGAAACTTCTTTTTATGTGCTCTTATGTTATAATATCCTATAGCAAAGCAAGTTGTAATATTGGATGTGCCTGAAATTCTATATTTGAGTACTCATGCAAAGCTTGTTTGCTTTTGCCAGCATGCTTTGATGTTCTTTTTAACATGTCGAATTATTTGAATACAGGGGAATCTGAACCTGTCCGAATGTTTGAGAGAACAGCCAATTTAACAGGCAACCAGATAATAAATTATCGATGTGATCCTACTGAAAAGTGGCTTGTTTTGATTGGAATTGCTCCAGGAGCACCTGAGGTGTGTACTACCTAATGGTTGTGATATCATTATAATCCTTAATTGATGGGGTTTACACTTGTTATTAACACTATAAAATTCTATGGACAGAGGCCACAACTTGTCAAGGGGAACATGCAGTTGTTTTCTGTAGAGCAGCAGCGAAGTCAAGCTCTAGAAGCACATGCAGCTGCATTTGCATCGTTTAAGGTAAAACTCTTCTTCACTTTTTGAGGCTATTTTCTATGGCACTTCAAGCTTGAATCATATCAGATGCTTCTTTCTGTTGTGCTTCTATTTTCATGTTGACTCTAAACCCTGTGAAGTATTTATTAACACTGATTCTGTTTTTCTATAGGTTGCAGGCAATGAAAATCCTTCCATCCTTATTTCCTTTGCTTCAAAAACAATCACTGGAGGGCAGCTCACTTCAAAACTACATGTGATTGAGCTGGGTGCACAGCCAGGTATGGTGTTCTATTGCTTCTTGATTTGCAATTTGAACTAGCTTAAAATTTGCAGTCGGTGGTTTTCTGTAAATATGTTCTCTGTTGATATTATAGATGAACTATAGGAACTGTAATTGGTTGCATTTATGATGGATTTCTTGAAATGGTCCCTGGGATTATGTGAAAGGATGTTAACACTCAGCTGCAACTTTTCAAATGAGTTTGATTGTGGAATTCTTGTTTTACTTTCACCTATAGCAATCTCATACTCTGATTTGCCTTGCAGAGGAGTTAAGTATTTTGAGTATATTTTGAAATATTATTTAATCTAGTTTCCTAGTTTTTTGAAATACACTTACTTGAATTTTCCTTACATTGTAGCAGGAAAAATTACTTTATTGTATACTTGGGACCTAATATTAGCTTTCTATTGAATTTCAGTGTTCTGGCCATTAAAGATGCCAACGGACCAGAAATCTATTATAATTGCTCTTGTAGTTGCCTATTTCATTCTAAAAGCCAAATATTTGCAATGCCTTTTCTAAGGCAACATTTTAAGTTTTGCTCTACTGTTTGCTTTTTGTTATACTGATGTCTGATGCTTTTTATTGTTTTTAAGTGTGTATATTTAAAGAGAGTGAAGGATAGTGCTTATGTTTGAGCTTTATCTGGTATATGTAACAGGACTTGTATTTTGCTGTTTTGTATGACACTGGTAAGAGAGTGGAAAGTGAATATTTGAGTTGTAATTTTGATCTTTTTTAATATAATCAGGTAAACCAGGGTTCACAAAGAAACAGGCGGATCTATTTTTCCCACCAGATTTTGCTGATGATTTTCCAGTATCCATGCAGGTAAGATTTTTGTTGATAAAGTTCTGTACATGAAAATGATTTTGCAATGACCATTGCTGTAGGGACTATTTGAGATATTGGTCTCCTAATGCAATTCTTTGATATTAACAGATATCACACAAGTATAGTCTGATATATGTCATTACAAAGCTGGGACTTCTATTTGTTTATGATTTGGAAACAGCAACAGCAGTTTATAGGAATCGGATCAGTCCTGATCCAATCTTTTTAACATCTGAAGCAACCTCAGTTGGTGGGTTCTATGCTGTCAATCGGAGGGGGCAAGTTTTGCTTGCAACTGTCAATGAAGCTACAATTGTGCCTTTTGTTAGCGGACAGGTGGTTTTTTGATATATGTATTTTGACTGAAGCTTGCGTCCCATTTAATGCTCTCCATGTATTAACAAATGTGTGTGTTGCATTTCTCTAGCTCAACAACCTTGAGCTTGCTGTGAATCTTGCTAAAAGAGGAAACCTTCCTGGGGCTGAAAATCTGGTAAGTGTCGACAACCGTGATTTTGCATATTTTAGTGCATGTCTAAAATGTATGCATTGGCATACATGAGAATCAACTCCCAAAATACTTTTCTCCAATTGCAACCAACATTGTAATAACAAATTATAAATATTCTTGAGAACTCTTGCATGTTCATTCACTTGGAATTTATTCTAGTAGTATTTAACATGTGTATGAAGTTGGGCACTTTGACTGAGACCTCAAACAGGGAATTGAGGGGGATTTTCAACGAACAGTTAACCAAAACTTTTATTTTTAGCGTTTTGTGTTGCTTTTTTGCATTTGTTCCTTGAGTAACTAAATGGAATTCATGCATGATTGAACCCAATGGACTCCTGACTAGTGTAAATTCAAATGATAAGTGAAAGATTCTATTATCTGACAAATTGAATGTCTACTTTTTTTGTTAGTATTAGGCATTAAAAAGTACATTTTAAAGCTTGCAACTAATAATATAAATTGGTATCATTATGTTCTTGCAGCTTGAAGAAATAGATGTTGTAATTGAATATTTGTGTTTGCTATGTAGGTTGTCCAGCGGTTCCAAGAGTTGTTTTCTCAGATGAAGTATAAAGAAGCAGCAGAACTTGCTGCAGAATCTCCTCAAGGCATTCTTCGTACGCCAGACACTGTAGCAAAGTTCCAGGTAGTTTTGGATTTCATCAAAGTTATATCCTACCGGAAGTAGGTCCAATAAATAGCAAGGGGTGAATATTTAAAAATATTATTCTCTTTAGAATTAATATTAAAGAAACTGCCAATGTTATTGCAGAGTGTTCCAGTACAACCAGGGCAGACGCCACCTCTTCTCCAGTATTTTGGTACTCTATTGACGAAAGGAAAATTAAATGCATTTGAGTCTCTTGAACTATCACGATTAGTTGTAAATCAGAATAAAAAGAACCTTTTGGAGAATTGGCTTGCTGAGGACAAGTTGGAGTGCAGTGAGGAATTGGGGGATCTTGTGAAGGTTAGTCGTGAAGGAGTCACTAGAACTACCACAGTTTGCACGCTGATCAGTACTGCACTTTGTAATTACTAAATTAGTATATGGTCTTTTATGCTCTATAGTTTCCTATATTCTTGGTAATTAGTATAATATCTTTTGTTTTAATGAAATGTTTCTTATTTAAGGAAATATTAGAAAAATCTTTTTGGCTAAAGTTGCCATTGTCAAGTCTGTAATTTTTGTCCACCATCCTCCATGTCTGTAAATTGCAGCTATTTCCTCATTTCACTTGTTGAGAAAGTGTGTTTTGGAAATTCTTATTCCTTTTATATTCAAAATGTCTGGGGAACTTATATCTGATTTAGTCAAGTGGCTTGGAGTTGTTTATAGTTGTTACTTGTTTCTTTATGCTCTGCTTTAGCAAAAGCCACCATGGTTTTTAATGCTGTAGCAGCTTCTGTAATAGTTTTTTACTGGGAACATATGACATTTAAAAATGCTTTGATTAGTGGATTGTTCTACTCTACTGTTTTAATCTCGTCATGCTTTTTGCCAAACATTTTTTTGATTGTTTAGAACTTTTCTGTAACTCTTTTGTTCAATTTAAAAACTTAAATAATCAATCCTGCACTTTCTCCACATTTGTATATATAATGCAAATTCTTTATTTTTTGAATTAGTTTTTGTTTCTTGGTGTAGACTGTGGACAATGACCTTGCATTAAAAATATACATTAAAGCAAGGGCTACCCCCAAAGTTGTTGCAGCTTTTGCTGAGAGAAGGGAATTTGACAAAATACTTATTTACTCTAAACAGGTATGCCTTAGATTTGTTCGCTTGTCATTTATGAAGGAAGATAGGACTTGTTTATGTTTAAACTAATGGGAAAAATATGTTATTTTTTTGGGAGCATTTGTTTCTTTAGTTCATCATTCTCTTCTTTGTTTTGTTTAATGCTTATAGCTTTACAGAAGAATGTGAATGATGGCATAACATAGGGCACTCCTGATTTTTGTAGGTTGGGTACACTCCTGATTACTTGTATCTCCTTCAGACAATTTTGCGCTCTGATCCCCAGGTATTATCAGTTTATAGAAATATAATTCTGATATTGAATCTGAAGATGTTTTAAAAAAAGAGGTCTTATTTGTTGATAAAATTTTCCAGGGTGCTGTGAACTTTGCACTGATGATGTCTCAAATGGAGGGTGGTTGTCCCGTTGACTACAATGTCATCACAGATCTCTTTCTTCAGGTATTTGCTTTCTAGATGTTGTAAGTTCACATATCTTCTTCCTGTTGATAAATAGCTTATGGATTTCGATATGGAACTTTGAAGTTGAGGTGACTATCAAACTATTGCTCTCAATGCAATTTATTTATTATATGATTATTTCTTGTAGGGCCTGTATTTGGTGATAAAGCGTATTTCTTTAGAAAATACTTGGTAACTAACTAGAAAGTATTTCCCTCAAAATCAGATTTAATAACTTGATTGGGTTATACATTGGTCTCAACACATTTTCAAAGTTTGTTTCATTTGTCAATCTGATATATAACGTTGTCTGGAAATTCCAAAATTGACATAGGAAAAACTTCTTATGTTGAAGTATAATCATTTGTCAATATAACTTACTATGTTTTTGTTTCATATCTAAATCTATATGCAGCGTAACATGATCCGTGAAGCAACATCCTTTTTGCTGGATGTTTTGAAGCCTAATTTGCCAGAACATGCGCATCTTCAAACTAAGGCAAGTTGTTAATATGATCATGAAGCAAATGCATTTAAATTTTCTTAGACCTAGGTTAAAATATGCTTATGTGTGAAGTCTGGCAAGAGTGAAAATGAACTATTTATATATTGTTGATTGTAGAAATTACTGTGGTTTTGTCTAATCTAATTTTATTTGCCCTGCAGGTTCTTGAGATTAATTTGGTCACTTTCCCCAATGTTGCTGATGCTATCTTGGCAAATGGAATTTTCAGTCACTATGATCGTCCTCGTATAGCACAATTGTGTGAGAAAGCTGGTTTATATATGCGTGCACTTCAGGTAGGTGATTCATTGGGGTGCACTTAGGCTTTAACTTAGATCTGATATCATGTATGAAACATTATCTTTGTTAATCCTTGTGAAAATCTTTTTAGTTTTGCCCCAATTTTCCTTATGTCAAATGGTTTCTTAGGAAATATTTTGTGCATCACTAATATTGTAAATTTTGGTTACAGCACTATACAGAGTTGCCTGATATTAAACGTGTCATTGTCAACACCCATGCTATTGAGCCACAGGTCTGTGAAACATGATCTACTCTTGAAATTGAATAAAAACTACCAATTCCCTTACTGATTCCAGTATTTCTCAGGCCCTTGTTGAGTTCTTCGGGACCCTTTCTAGAGAGTGGGCGTTGGAGTGCATGAAAGATCTCCTTCTCGTTAACTTGAGGGGAAATCTCCAAATCATTGTCCAGGTAAATAACTTACACCTTTTATGTATTTCAAATCAATAATGGATGTAGATGATAACGACAAATGCTTTCTTTGTTTTTGATAACTTTTTTCATGTCGTACAGGCTGCAAAAGAATATTCTGAGCAATTGGGTGCAGATTCATGCATCAAGTTGTTTGAACAGTTCAAGTCTTATGAAGGGCTTTATTTCTTCTTGGGTGCATATTTGAGCTCCAGGTGATTTGAATTTGGATTGTCACTTGTATCATTTTGTTACTTGAAATCCATGTGATTTGACTTTAGATTGATACTTTATATCATAAACTGTTTTTGGATGTCATTGGCAGTGAGGATCCCGAAATTCACTTCAAATACATTGAAGCAGCAGCCAAAACTGGGCAAATCAAGGAGGTGGAACGTGTAACCAGGGAGTCAAACTTCTATGATGCTGAAAAGACAAAGAACTTTCTTATGGAAGCAAGACTTCCAGATGCTCGTCCACTGATAAATGTTTGTGATCGGTTTGGATTTGTTCCTGATCTTACACACTACTTATATTCAAATAATATGCTGCGATACATTGAAGGCTATGTCCAAAAGGTAGGTCCTTATATCTAACACTTATTTTTATTGTCTCTAACAATTTCGATAGACTGCCATGTGTACTGAAATGTTCTATGCATGCCAGATGAAATTTATTGTTAGTACCCTGTCTTTTTAACAGTGGAGAAGTTATATTTTTAAGGACATTCTTATTTATTGGAAAAGGGTTAATATAACAGATATTGGTTACTATATTTTGTGGATGACAGACATGTATATAAAGGACCAAATTGTTTTCTTCTTTCTGTTTGTTGATCAGGTAAATCCAAGCAATGCTCCTTTAGTTGTTGGTCAACTGCTTGATGATGATTGTCCTGAGGATTTCATCAAAGGTCTAATTCTATCTGTTCGTTCTCTCCTTCCTGTTGAACCACTTGTTGAAGAATGCGAGAAAAGGTAAAGTATAAAATTTCCAATTTTTTTTTTTCAATTTCCATTAGGTTTCTATTAAGCTTACAGCTCTTGTTTCTTTCAGGAATCGGCTTCGATTGTTGACACAGTTTTTAGAGCATCTTGTGAGCGAAGGAAGTCAGGATGTACATGTACATAATGCATTGGGGAAAATCATTATTGATACAAATAATAATCCAGAGCACTTCCTCACTACAAATCCCTACTATGATTCTCGGGTGGTGGGTAAATATTGTGAGAAAAGGGATCCGACTCTGGCAGTTGTTGCATACAGACGGGGACAATGTGATGAAGAGCTTATTAATGTTACCAATAAAAATTCTCTATTTAAGCTCCAAGCACGGTATATTCTGGAGGACTTTGAGCTTCTGTTATATACATTAGTACTTTTTAATTTAAGTATCATGCTTCTTAACCAATAAGTATGTTACATTTTGTTTCAGGTATGTTGTTGAGCGGATGGAACCTGAACTTTGGGAAAAAGTTCTTAACCCAGATAATCCTTTCCGTAGGCAACTTATTGATCAAGTTGTATCAACTGCTTTACCTGAAAGCAAAAATCCAGATCAGGTATCCGCGACAGTGAAAGCATTTATGACTGCTGATCTCCCGCACGAGTTGATTGAACTTCTAGAGAAGATTGTTCTACAAAATTCTGCTTTCAGTGGAAATCCTAATCTCCAAAATCTTCTCATCCTGACAGCCATAAAGGCTGATAAGTCTCGTGTAATGGATTACATTAATAGGTTGGACAACTTTGATGGCCCTGCAGTTGGGGAAATTGCTGTTGGAGCAGAGTTGTATGAGGAGGCCTTTGCTATATTTAAGAAGTTTAATCTAAATGTACAAGCTGTTAATGTTCTCTTAGACAACATTCGAAGCATTGATCGGGCTGTGGAGTTTGCATCACGTGTTGAGGAGGATGCAGTCTGGAGTCAAGTGGCAAAGGCACAACTCAGGGAGGGAATGGTCAGCGATGCTATTGAATCATTCATTCGTGCTGACGATGCTACAGAGTTCCATGATGTGATAAGGGCAGCAGAGCTAGCCAGTGTGTATCATGACCTAGTTAAGTATTTGCTGATGGTAAGGAAAAAGATTAAAGAACCAAAAGTTGACAGTGAGCTTATCTATGCATATGCTAAGATTGACAGACTTGGTGAAATCGAAGAATTTATATTGACACCAAATGTCGCTAATCTTCAAAGTGTGGGAGATCGTCTATTTGATGAAGGTCTATATGAGGCTGCTAAGATAATTTTCACTTTCATTTCCAACTGGGCAAAACTCGCCAGCACACTTGTCAAACTTGGTCAGTTCCAAGGAGCAGTTGATGCTGCTCGTAAGGCAAACAGTTCAAAGACATGGAAGGAAGTATGTTTTGCCTGTGTTGATGCTGAGGAGTTTAGATTGGCTCAAATCTGTGGTTTGAACATCATTATACAGGTAATTGGTTTGTTTTTAAGCTTTACGCTTTAAGTTTCTCTTAACAGAAGCTCTTTTTTATGCGTCGTTTATTCATTGTAAATAAGCAGTGTGAGATAAAGATTAAATATTTTGTATATTGATGGTTTCATTCTAGATCACCTTTTTCTTTTCATCATAATTTGGGAAACTATTACTGCAGTATTTATTTGTAACTGTGAAGGTGAGAGATTGATATTTTTTGTGTTTCGACATTTATTTTTTTTACTTCAGGTGGATGACTTGGAAGAGGTTAGTGATTACTATCAAAACAGGGGTCGCTTTGATGAACTCATATCTCTGATGGAAAGTGGCCTGGGGTTGGAGCGTGCACATATGGGCATCTTTACGGAGCTGGGCATCCTCTATGCCAGATATCGCCCGGACAAGCTTATGGAACATATAAAATTATTTTCAACACGGCTCAATATACCCAGGCTTATCCGTGTTTGTGATGAACAGCAGCACTGGAAGGAACTTACATATTTATATATTCAAGATGATGAATTTGACAATGCTGCTACTACTATCATGAACCATTCTCCAGAAGCATGGGATCATATGCAATTCAAAGATGTTGTAGTTAAAGTGGCCAATGTTGAATTGTACTACAAGGCTGTCCACTTTTATTTGCAAGAACACCCAGATCTTATTAATGACCTCTTAAATGTACTTGCCCTTAGGGTAGACCACACACGAGTGGTTGACATCATGCGTAAGGTATGCCTCTCTACTCTTTTTTTCTGTTGCTGTTTTTCAGGATTACTAAGATGTCTTTCACTTGGATATTAAGTTTTTCTAGATGTCTCCCTTGGCAGTTATTTGGTTTGGAATAATTTCATATGAATTTCTTCTGTTCTGTTGTATTTGTCATGCAGGCTGGACATCTCCGTCTTGTGAAGCCGTACATGGTTGCAGTACAGAGCAACAATGTAGCTGCTGTTAACGAGGCTTTGAATGAAATTTATGTAGAAGAGGAAGATTATGACAGGCTTCGAGAATCTATAGATTTGCATGACAACTTTGATCAGATAGGGCTTGCTCAGAGGGTGAGAGGGACTTCTCTATTGGCTCTTTCGTTTAAGTTCAAAATGGGATGTAATTTAGCATTTAAATATTATTCTAATTATCTTCACTTTCAATTAGGTTGAGAAACATGAACTTCTTGAATTCCGTCGTATTGCTGCTTTCATTTACAAGAAAGCAGGAAGATGGAAGCAGTCTGTTGCACTGTCTAAAAAGGATAATCTTTACAAGGATGCAATGGAAACTAGTTCTCAATCGGGTGATCGCGAGCTTGCAGAGGAATTGCTGGTGTATTTTGTGGAACAGGTATGCAATTACTAAAACATATTTGCTTGTGCTTTCTCATAGGCTAAGGTGTATTTTGAATTTTCATTTTGAAATGGGTCATTAAAATGAGGCTTACTTTTTGCTTTTGGAACTGCAGGGCAAAAAAGAATGTTTTGCATCATGCTTGTTCATATGCTATGACTTGATCAGACCAGATGTGGCTTTGGAACTTGCCTGGATGAATAATATGATTGACTTTGTGTTTCCATACCTACTTCAGGTTCTTGATATATTTCTGATTCTATGATTATTTTAATTTTCTTTTTTAATAAATATTTTATATCATCTGGAGAGTTAAATAGCTAATTACAAGATTTTTCTTTTTCAAAGTTCATTCGAGAGTACACAACAAAAGTTGATGAGCTTGTTAAGGACAAGCTAGAGGCTGTTCAAGAAGAGAAATCCAAAGAGAGAGAAGAGAAAGATCTTGTTGCCCAACAGGTATGCATTTTGCTTTAATCAAGCCTCAAGAAAAACTTGTTCTACTCTATTGAGTGATGATTTTTTCAAAAATGCTAATAACTATATTCCTGTTTTGTTTACAGAATATGTATGCTCAGCTTCTTCCCCTTGCTTTGCCAGCACCTCCAATACCTGGTATGGGAGTGGGCATGGGAGGTGGTTTTCAACCAGGTATGGGTGGAATGGGAATGCCTCCCATGCCAGCTTATGGTATGCCACCTATGGGTGGCTATTGATGGGATTGAAGAAATTAATGTGGGATACACAATTCTTCAAGCGTACATGGTTTTTTGAGGCTTGTATTCGATACTAGCAAGAGCAATGCCGGCTGGTTGTTCCTTCCAGATGTGATAGTTTGGCAGAGCATTTTGTGAAATTGTAGGAACTCATGTTCAGTATGATTTTGTAGATTGGGCTGATTAGGAGAGGGCAATTTTTTTTGCTTTGGCCTATTCTGAATAGCATTTTTGTTTTTTATTTTATTGTCGGTATTAATTCTTTAATTGACATTATTCTTTGGTGCAGATGTAGACTTGGGTGTGCAACCATTTTTCACTTTTAATCTTTTCTTTTTGTTTATTTTCCTATGAAGGCAGTTGTTATTGTGAATTACTGTTAAAGGTGTTTGTATCAGTTAAAGTAGTAAGGTGTATTGACAATTTTTGTATAGCACTCAGCTGGTTTAACAGTTACGGTTGGTTAGTCTTTTGAACTGGACTTTTATGTTTGTTTTTTATATGATACATATTTTCAGCATGTCTTTTCATGTCCTTTTTAATTGCCCTCCAGAAGGTTTGGAAAATCCAGGTCAGAATGTGTTATTTCATATCCCTGAGGTGATTTATAATAGCATGTCTTGACAATTCCTTCGATATCCTAGTTTATGATATAAATTTCTTTTGTTAGTAATATTATTAGTGGACAACTAAGTAGCTTTTCTTTTTAACACTTTAAAGGACAAATGATTCTGCAGTCAAGCAAGAGGGAGTTAAAACTGGAATAACCAATAAAAGCGTTGCTTTACCTTAGTTTGCAAATTATCTAGTCGCTGTTGAACAGCAGTGGGAAGGTTTATGGTGTTAATAGATATTTAAATGTAGAGATTTTACTAGTTTATTTTTTTCCTTGAACCGTCTGAGAAATTTTTTTTTTTTCAAAAATCTGATATAAGCTATGATAACCTTGTGAAGATGACTAGTAAGATGCGTCATTGTGAGATACATTAAAATGCTATAGACACATAACATTTTGTCTGCAAGGCCTGGGCTAGCAAGAAGTGGCATTAAATCACTCTATACCAGAACGTCTCTTTTGATTGCAACTAGTGGTCTGTTAAAAGCATTTTTTTTCATCTGCATCTAGTTTGTGTTCGTTGTAGGAAGTAATTATGTGGCATCTTTTTAATTGATACTGTTGAGTTTTTCTTTCTTGATGCTGTGATGTTATAATGTGAATAAAATATCAGAAGCTTTTCCGTGCATGACAATAGAATATACGTAATCGGAGGAAAACTTATTTTCGTTAACATGTTGGACAAAATCAGAATACTACAATGGGTATGCAAAGATGTGAAATGCTAAAAAGCACTTGTACACGTTAGTCAATGACTATTTATGACGTTTCAGATATCTAAACTATTTGAGCAATTGAAAGAACGTTTCTCTGTCTCTATGAGTTGGCTGAAGAAGCCGATTTCTCTATCGATCATAGGATGCCTCGTTTCTTTACGAACTTCACAATCATTTTAAGTTTAGCCTCTCTATTTGTGCATACATATGAAGAAGATAGAGAAGCGGCAACAATGGGAACCTTTGATATTGAAAGTTGTCAACGCAGGTGGTATACATTGTGTTAACGACGGGTAGGAAGCTAAGGGTCCGTTTGGCGCGTGGAATTAATCTGGATTAGGCATTCAATAATGTATGAATAAAATAATTCTTTGTTTGGTGCATCTTTTCTAATTCTCGAATAGGAAATTTAATTCCCATTTTCAGGCTTATGCACGGATAAACTAATTCCAAAAAAAAGTTGGAATTAGTTTTATTCTCGAATAACTCTATTCGAGAATAAGAAAGTAAATGGCAATTTAGTTTGCCGTAGGCTCTGTTTCGCATCTGCAGCTGAAAATTTGAATTCCTTGTCAGAGTCTGTGACCTGGATAACTCTCTGGTTTTCTCGTTTCTGTGGCCTGGATAAACATGCATCAAATGCTTCTTTTAAACCCTAAGTGCATTTTTCAACGGCCAATGCATCTGTGTATTCCGTCTTATTTTGATTCAATATTAATATGCTCTGCATCGGATGCAATTTGAATGTCTGTCAGAGTGCTCACAATTAATATACTCTGCATCGCGTTTGAGGCCATAGGATTGGTGATCGTTGGTGAGCGTATAAATTAATTCCATCGCAAGCTGGACTGAAGGAGAAATGTCGTCTGCTCGCGGGGAGGAGGGAATGATTCCATGAGGAAGAAGCAGCCGCAGCGGTAGAGATTCCTCAACCTTTGCATTTCTCTTGGAATTTTCATATGGGGTATTCGTTTGCAGAAGAGCTTGAAAAAAATGATGACTCGTATCATCCCACTAGATTTTTACACATTCCTCTAAAATTTTAGCAGTCCCCAAATTTCTGAAGTGTTTAAGGAAACCAGCATTTTCAAATGCAAGTGCCATATTTATGTATGCAAATATTTTTAAAATACGTATATATTTATGTATGCAAATATTTTAAATATTTAATCATCTTTAATAAAATGTAATAAAATTGATATATATAATCAATTCTATTTATAGAAATTCACTTTTTTTAATGAAATAATCAAAAAATAATCCTTATTCCCATTCCACATAATGGGATTCAAACGCAGAATAAATTAATTCCCAGTCATATTCTAGGTGCACCAAACAAGTTCAAACCTTATTCCAGCTTTCGTTTTGAGCATTAATTAATTCCAGAATAGGCCCTTATTCTAGAATAGGCCTATTCTGGATAAGTTAATTCCATGCGCCAAACGGGCCCTAATTGAATGGTGGCTTCTTCCTTGTAGCAAGTCTTTACAAAATTCTCGTCATATCAAGATGGGTCCAAAACTCGAGGCTATTTGAATTTGAAGGCACCCATGAGACTAACATAGTCAATTCAAGAAAGCGGCACAGTTAGGTAGTTAAAAATAGTAATAAATTAAAAATTCACTTGTTCTCAAAATTGTGGATTCTCTAGATTCGCTTCGAGCACCACATGAAACATCTTTGATTTTTCTTGCATTAACATAACAAGGTTATATGAAAGTGTTATGGGGAAAGTTCGAAAACATATGCCAAAATGGTCAATAACTGATTATAACTTTCAAGATTATGATAGAAATGTAAGAAACTAGGAAAGCTTGAAGTGAGATAACCAGCACATCTAAACTCCATCCTTGAGCATTCAATTTGCAATAATCCCTTTAATTGTTGAAATAAAGTGTAAACATGTCATGAGATATGTTGATTTTTATGCCATCAAATTCAAGGATAAATGATCATAAATGAAAACAAAATTAAGGCATAAAGAGTTTTAGGTGGGGAAACTCTATTAGGAAATTAGCTATAGATTAAGAATTAATAAAAAGTTTAAAATAAAAATAATGAGGAATGGGATTATATGAGATGTTGAATTAATAAAAAAAGATTAATGTTGTGTTATAGGAATGGTAACACAGCAAATAGTTTCCAACTTTTCCCTTGAAGGCTCTAGAATCAGAAGTAGTATGACCATACATTATATAGTGAATCTATGTGGTTGCCTCGTTGAGATTCATAATCTTTTTTAGTGGAAGGAGAGGGTTAACTTTAGCGAGTTGTATGCTTCTTAATAAAACATCTATTTATGATACTTCTTAATGTGTTTCCTTTTATCCCAAATCTAGCTCAAGATTGTTAAATCCATCTTGAATATATGAAAGAATTTCTTATGGAGTGTGACAAAAAATAAGAGAATTCAATTTGGTCAAATGGGAGATCATCTATATAGACAAAAAAAATTGGAGGCCAATTTGGAGGATGCATTATGAAAGAGAGGGATTATGGAGCAAAGCATAATACATATTGAGAGCAATGAATATGAATGTATTTTCTTCTAGGCTTCTATGCCACTAGGATCTCATATTTAGAATTTCTTGAGGGGTGGCATAGTTTTGTCCAAAGACGATAAAAGTCATGAAATGGGAGTTGCATCACCTATTAGAATTCAACATGGATTAGAGGTAAGCCATTTGGTGTAGAAGAATATTTTTGGTGAAATGAAGCATTTTTTGAAGATACAATTGTGTTTAAGGCAAGTTACCACGATAAGATGGTAAATGGACATAAGGAATTAATCCATTTTTCTCCATCATCCCCAAACTAGAATAATGCTATTGATAGGATCATAAATATCATAAGGAATTAGCCTATTCCTTAGACCTTTGAGGATGATCAACTAGTCTAAAATGGGGTGACATGTTATTAAGGTTTAGTGCATAAAACATAGACATCTCATTTAGATTTTGTTGGGATTGTTCCCCCCATTGTCTATAGACAAGATTTGGCTAGGACAAGGCTTACCCAAGGAAAAGCTTTTTTAGTAGTTGGTTACTAATGGATGAGCCTTAACTTGGGAAAAAGTTGTCATCCTTGGGATGTCTAGCCCCTCTTATTGTGCTATGTACCAATAGAACAAAGATTCAAATTCACACCCATCCATATCTTGTTTCTTTGTCACGAATCATTAAACTTCCCATTGGATTATACAAACTTGTGTGTTAGATCTCTCAAAGGTTGTAAGTTGCTTTAGTCTCAATTAATGTAGAATGTACTACATTGACAATTTGGAATCTATGGCTTGAAGGGAAATAGAAGAGTTATCAAGAGCACATGGAATGATCTTGTAATCTATTGGTTGAAATTGGTGAGTATAAAGAAAAGAGTGGGAGTGATCCTCACCCAAATGAGTTATGGTTGGGTCAACAAGTGGCCAAAGTTGCATAAAATTGGTATTCCATAGAAGTAGGATTACTAGAGACAAACTTTGAGGGTGCGACCAAAAAAAATGGGACCTAAGAGAGGTGGTACGATTTAATTGACCACTCAAAAGATTACAAACAATTAGTGCTATGTAGTATCTAGGAGTATTATGACAATCATTTGGCCTTGTTTGGGTCCTTGTACCCATTATGGTACTACCATTGTCACTTGTCAGTTAATTTATTTTGTAATCCAGGAAGGTTTATTCTTGAGACTATATAGTCTCACCTTGTGGATCTTGAAATATATAATGATTGAAATTCAAAATTCAACATTTATTTTAGTTTCATGGAGCTCCTGGTCATCCAGGCTAAAGAACTTATGAAAACTTGCTAGTTGCTGCCTTGCTTTATTTTTGCTGTCTTTTTTTTTGTTGCTATCTGTTTTCTGTCTGCTATCTTTTTCTGTTGTTTGCTTTTGGGGCCTTGGGCCTATGTGTCCTCGAGTGTTGTTGCACATTTTGGTTTGAACTTTAATGCTTATCCTTTAATCTCATTGTAAAAGGTTTCAGGCCCTTTCAAAACCTATTTTTACTCAATCAAAACATTTATTTTAGTTTCTAGCTCCCAAATTTAAGTTTATTTAACAAATAATATTAATAATCATTGAATTTATTTTTAGGGATGTTGTCTACATGTTTATATTATTACAATTCATCTCTCAAGAAAAATATATTAATAACACATACTACTACTTTCTAAGTTAGCAACTAGTACTTTTAAAAAGTTGCTCTTTTAATTTTTTATATTGACATAGATTAGACTTACATGCTTATTGAGTGTTCTCCTTATGTTCTTCATAATTAAATTAATTCAAATTTTGAATTTCAAAAATAGAAGAATGCATTGCACATAAATCATAAACGGTTACATCATATAATGGTGTTTCAAAATAATATACATGTCAAGTCCTGGTCTGAAAGTAAAATTTATGTAGGAAGATGATGGTAATATTCAATTTATCTTCGGATACATGTAGTGTCATGGTTTAAACACTTCGCTGGCGGTGTAGCTACCAAGGTTCAAACCCCTGTTGGGCCCAATACTCATAGGCCCCGTGTCTTCGTTTGTGATGTTGATTTCATGAGTTTCAAGAAGTGAAGTGTGGGGACGAAGTCCTCTATTTGTGGGTTTACTGGTTCATAGCTCAGTGTCAAACATTTCACGTGGAGTTGGAGGGTATGTCATGCCAACATCACTGATCATGTCACATTTTTTACCAGGCATTAATTTGAAAAAATGATAATATTTATTTTATGATACTTCATGATTGCATAAAGATGAGAAAGCTATTTGTATTTAATATACTAATTAAACCTCAAAGATGTTAAATTAAATCATATTTATGAGTAGATGTGAAGTATATATCTTTTAAATTTATTGTTTTACAATGAAGCTTTATTTACTAATGTATTCAATCAACAGGTGGCAACAAGCATGAGGAGAACACAATTCTTGTTCACAAAATATATTCCTGAATCTACAATGTTGATATTGATCTCAATGGCTTGCACTTACCAATTTCTGTACATTCATTTAGACTGATTTCATTATATATATATATATATATATTGCTTGGAGGAACATGTCTTTGAATAGACATGTCAATAGCGATTAGTATTATTGTTAATAAAAAACAACATTAATCGATCTGCATAATTAATTGATGCATTCTATTGATCATTCTATTGATCAATATAACCATAATCCATAAACAAGTATAATCAGTATGATTAAGTTTATACATAAATGGTAGATCGATTTCCATAATCAATAGCATATGAAATATTTCATATAATCGTTTCCCATAACGATTCTCATAATCGATTTATATATTAAATGATATTAAAATTAATTCTTTAAGAATATCGATTAAGCCGATAACCTCAACAATATACACTTGGATTCATTAACGAATGGGATCGATTATGATTAACCATTTGATCATTAATCTATATTCAATTAGGTTCTTATGGATTATATATTAATCAACATATTAGTTGGGTTGATATGATTATCAATTCAATGTAGATTAATATATCAACATTATGAGTAATGTTTTAAATATAATATTCACAAATGTATGTACAAATATTTAATATATATAATAATAAAATTAATCGTTATTATATACATTTGATATGTGTACATACATATAATAAATCACTATTCATAATATTGGTATAATCAACATTCCATTTATCTGACTGAAGCTACCATCATTAATACTCCCTCTTAGCTAGTGATGATAAAATCTATACAAGGGTATAACACGATAGATCCTTTAATTGTGTAAGAGGAGAGATATTACCTCACCATGATGTCAGTAGGTATGGTATAACCAAGAATATCAAGTCACATGACATTCACCTTAACTCACAAATATCCATATTTATGGTATGTGCACTTGGCATCACGTCTCATGGTGCCTAACATTATGGCTATCAGATCATGACATATCCACATATATTAAGACTCGTAATATCACCATGATGATCTCTTGTAAAGTAATTTTGATTTATTTAATGATATCAAACCATATGATACCTACCACAATTTCTAAGAGATATTAGCTATCATGACATGTCCACAGATATCAAGTCACATGATATCCATCATGATAGTGAAATTGATCATTGTAAAGTCGTCACCTTACAATATCAATCAGATACAAGCGTTCATTATTAAAAAGTCGTCACCTTTCAACAATGTCCATAGGGGGCCCATGAAGTCATGGAGTCACACACATGACGATAAAAGAGTTTACACATTAAACATATTTAAATATTAGTACAAATAAAGAATAATTGAGACTCAATCTCAAATTTAATTTACATTTTCAACCATACCAGGTTTATCCCGAAAGTGTTCAACCTTCATCCTGAAGAGTGGCTTGGTGAGAATGTCTGATGTCTTATCACTTGTACTAATATACTCCAATTGGATCACATTCCTTTCTTCCATCACTCTAACATAGTGATAAGGAATCTCAATGTGTTTTGGTCTATCATGAAACACTGGATTCACTGAAAGCTTGATGCAACTCTGGTTGTCACAATGGATGAAAGTAGGATTCAAGGGTTGTCCAAATAGTCCTACAAGCAATTTCCTAAGCCACACTACTTCTCTTGCTCCTATGGAGGCTGCAATGTACTCAAATTCTGTAGAACTCTGTGCAACAAAGGATTGTTTGTTTTTAAGACCATCTGAGTCAATGTATCCATGTAGATCTAGGTCTACCTGTTTGTATTTAAGACCATATCCAATTGTGCCTCAAAGGTATCTCATAATGTGTTTTTCTACAACAAGATGTATCTCCTTTGGCTCACACATAAACTAGCTAAGTGCATTCACTGCATAACAAATATCAGGTCTAGTGTTGACCAAATACATCAAGGATCCAATTATCTGTCTGTAGAGAGTGGGATATGTAAAATCTGAGTCTGTTGTTGCTTCCTTCAATTTGGGCAAATTTGTTTCCATAGGTGAATATTGTTAGAGTAATAAGTTCCCATGTGGTTTTCTCCATTTCTCCACTTTACAAAGATTTAGTTGTGATTGGGTACTTGATCAGGCCTTGTTGTTGGGACCCAAATTTCTTGCTTTTAGTAGTTGTTTCTAGGTTTTTAGCTTCTCCCTAAGTTTATCTTAATGGCGGTGTTAGAGTAATAAGTTAATTCCCTTATTAATTAAATCATTTGATTTAATTATTAAAGTCACTTATTATCTCTAGTTTTCTTAAGCTAAACTTTAGGCATGTTATAATTAATTTTTTTTGTTAATTATTCATGCAACCTAGGTTTCTCCACCTTTTGGTGTTCAATCTCCTTTATAAGGATTGATCTCTTTGTAATTATTATTCCCTCTTTGAATGAATATTTTGTCTTTCAGATCATTTTGAGTTTTTGTCTCCAATCTTTACTTTTGTAACATGGTATTTTGCATGCAGTGGATCTTGGTGGTTGAATTATATGAATTCTAACATGGTATTAGAGCCTTGCTATTGTAGCCTGTTCTTGAGTTTTTAAAGTTTTTTAGAGCTTCGAAGTTTTCAAGTTTTTCTAGCAATTTTTGCGTGTTTCTAGGGGATTTTTTTTTCAAAATGCCTAAAAACCCCTATTTCCATATAAGGCCTCCTTGGCACACAAACCGAGGTGAAAGTAAAAAAAATAATAATCAAAATTCACCTTTTTCGATGAAATCGATGCAAACAATGAGTTTTTTTGTTTTTTTTTTAATAAAAAAAACATTAAAAAAGTTTCATTTCTTGTTTTCAAAACAAAATAAAAAAACACCTTTTTGAGGTAGTCCCCACTGCGTTGGACCCACCCACGACGGTCCCCACAGGGTGGGAATCCTCAAGCCTGCGGGCCACCGTCGATAGACTGTACCTCCCGCTGACGGGATTGCAACCGAGCTCCACCTAGCCCTGCCCCAGAGCTCCAACCCTACGCCATCAAGCGCCATCGAGCCCCTTCAGACCTCAAACCCCAATGCCACGGTCACATGTGTGGCCAGGAGCTCTAACAACTAGCCCCTAGGTGTTTTTTTGCTATAACTCAAGCAAACAGAGGCTATTTTTGACTTCCTTATATCGTCAGAAATCTCTTTCTGAGGCAGATGTTTTTGCAGAGGTTTTATATCTATATTTTTTGTTTCACTAGATTTTTGTCCAGTCAAAGAGAGACCTTTTTTTCAATGCTTCCAAGCCTCTAGAATGAGCATACAGACTCCATTTTTTGCTCACGATTAGGCGTCAGAAAGATCTTGACAAGATCTCTTAATATTTGAGTCCCTTTTTCTTGAGAAATTATTCAAGTATTTTCCCATTCATTTTGAAAGCATTTATTGAGCTGTCTCTCCTTCTAATTCAATGAAAGATTCAACATCTGTTGAGCTTCTCACTCCTCACAATTTCTATGTATGGAAGTCCCGTATAAATTGACTTCTCCGATCATGCGGGTTATGGTCTTGTTTAGACACCATTCAGACAACCTTGACTCATCCTTTTGAGGTCATGCAACACATGAATAAGATGGATGAGGCCATGGGTGTGCTTTTTCTACATGTTTAGATAGTTTGCTCTTCCATCTTTATGGGTGTGATACCCCTCTTGATATACGGGAGAAGTTTCAGACTCTCTTTGGCACAATCAATGAGTTCAGGGCACTTCAGATTGAGGCAAAATTGACAGCTTTGGGTCCTGAGACATTTGTTTCTATTCAGGATTTCTTGACGAAATTCAAATCTATCAGATCTATCTTGTAGGGGCGTGGGAATAATAAGATAGATACAAAGTGCATTTACCTGATTCCTTGTAAGCTTCATGATCCCTTTCAGATATTCTCTTCTACCTTCCATTCTACCATGGATGCCTTGGGTTTGCGATTCAACATGCCTACATTTGATGTGTTCTGTGATTATTTGAATCATGAACATGCAAATCTATCTCAACTTGATTCTCTCACAGGATCAAAGAACCATTCATTGGTCGCTCATCCATCTTCAAGGAAGCCAGAGAAGAAACATATATCACCGACCACAGAGTCTAGGAAGGATTCTAATTCTCAACACTCCTTTGGCCCACCTCCTCCTAAGGGGAGAAAATCAAAGACAGAAAGACCTCAGTGTGCTTATTGTAAAAATCACAATCATGATGAGTCTCAATGTTATGAGAAGAAGATAGATGGATATGCAAAACAATTTTTTTGTTTGCAAGCTCTTTTTCATAAGAGCAACAATTATATTCCTTCTCCTTCTCATAGGTCTTATTCTTCATCATCATTCCTGATAGATGGATGGGACAATGGAAAGGGTCATGCATTATGTGCAACCGCTATCCCACACTCTTCTAGATGGCTACTAGATTCAGGTTCTTCACACCATATGACATATTCTCAGGTTTTATTCTCGTCTTTTGAGGCTTCTCCTACCCCACACATTTTGATGGGGAATAACACTGTTATGATTGTATTTGGGAAAGGCTCTATTGACATTGATGATGGTGCATTCCAAGATGTACTTTGTGTTCCATCTTTGTCCTCTAACTTTCTCTCTATTTATCAAATTACTCATAGTGGGACAAGGAAGACAATTGAGTTTACTCCAGATTCAGTACACATCAGAGACAATGAGATAGAAAATATTGTTGCAACAGGGACAGTTGATGATTCTTCCCACTTGTACTTCTCTCATTTTTTTCCACCATCTCCACTGTCGGAACATAGCTCTTCTTTTTTATGAGAGCCTATTGAGGTGAAGTCAGGTCACTTGACATTATGTGTTGTTTATGAGACCAATGTTATGAATTTTACACCTCCACCTCCTGTTGAGTTTACATCTTCTCAACATGAATCCTCTTTAGCATTACCTGACACCATCGTTCCATGCATCAAACCACCTAATCCAGTTGTTGAGGACATATCAGAGGACATTCATCTCCCCTTAGATGATAGATTCAACACATCTATTGGCCCACCTTCATTGGATATTCCATTACAAGAGTCTCATGTGTTCTCTTTTGATCATAAGCTAGGTCTTCCAGTTTCTCCTCACATTTAGGGGTTTCTGCTGCTTCGTTCAGTGCCTTTGTTTCTTCCGCAGTGGAGCTACATTGGTCTAATCATCGACACAGGGGTTCTATCATTTTGGGGGGGCTATGGAGTCTCAATCCTGTCTCATGGGGGGGGGGTGTTATACTTATGGTTTTGAGAGAGTCTCTTGAGCCATTTCTTTTTTGCATGCTTTTTCCATCGCTTTTTGGAGTAGAGTTTTTTCCCATGTGGTTTTCTCTATTTCTCCACTTTACAAAGATTTGGTTGTGATTGGGTACCTGATCAGGTCTTGTTGTCAGGACCCAAATTTACTACTTTAGTAGTTGTTTCCAGGTTTTTAGCTTCTCCCTAAGTTATCTTAATGGGGGTGTTAGAGTAATAAGTTAATTATCTTATTAATTAAATCATTTGATTTAATTATTAAAGTCACTTATTATCTCTCATTTTCTTAAGCTAAACTTTAGACATGTTATAATTAATTTTTTTGTTAATTATTCATGCAACCTAGGTTTCTCTACCTTTTGGTGTTCGATCTCCTTTATAAGGATTGATCTCTTTGTAATTATTATTCCCTCTTTGAATGAATATTTTGTCTTTCAGATCATTCTGAGTTTTTGTCTCCAATCTTTGCTTTTGTAACAGGAAATTTTGCGTGCAGTGGATCTTGGTGGTTGAATTCTATGAATTCTAACATAGACATGCATCTTCACTCTATCATTCAAAACCTCTTTAGAATGTCAATAGTATACTTTCCCTGATTTAGAGTGATGCCATCTGCCTGCTGCCAAACTTCTAATCCAAGGAGGTAATGTAGGATACCCAAATCCTTCATATCAAATTATGAAGCTATGTCCATTTCATATTGGGTAATTAGGTCATCTTCTCCTGTGATTAATAGGTCATCAACATATAAAGTAAGAATTGAACATATCACCATCAATTACCTTAAAGTAGAGGTTTGGGTCTGCATAATTATTGAATAACCCTAATACCAAGAGGTAGTGATCAATCCTTTCATACCAGGCTCTAGGGGCTTAGTTGAGCCCATACAGAGCCTTCTTCAATCTGCAAACATGTGATTTATCTTCTTGTATAAAAAAACCTCCAGGTTGCTATAAATAGACTCCCTCCTTAGTAGTGCCATTTGGGAATGCAGTCCTCACATCCATTTGATGGATCTTCCATCCCTTTGATGTTGCAATAGCAATTACGGCTCTGACTGAAGTGTATCGAGCAACATGGAAAAATGTCTCTTCATAATCAATTCCCTATTTTTGAGAGAAACCTCTGGCAACAAATCAGGATTTTTGTTTTTCAATGCTACTATCTGCAACATGTTTGATCTTGAAGAGTCATTTTGATGATACAACATATTTTCTTTTAGGCCTTGGTACGATGTCCCAGACATCATTTTTTACAATGGACTTATACTCTCCTGTCATAACATCTTTCCAAACTTGATGATTGAGAGCTTCTTCAACACAGGATGGTTCTGAATTTATGATCTCAATCATCAAGGTGACATAACTAGAGAATTTTTGAGGTCTCTTTCTTTCCCTGAAGGTTCCCTTTGGTGCCGCATAATTCTCAGCTTCCCGAATCATCTTCCTAACCCAAAGTGGTCTCTTTCGGTTTACATTACTAGGTTAATTTAAGGGAGCATTTTGACCAACATTTTCAATCTCTTTAGGAGTATCCCTTTAAATCTCAGGAGCATGATCCTCTTCCATATTTCTACAAGGATCTTGATCTTCTATCTCATGAGAACTTTTGGATCTCTTGAAAGCAACGTCTTCCTAAAAAATGACATCTCTACTAAGTTCAATTAATCTTTGTCCAGGTATATATACACTATAGGCTTTAGATGTTTCACTATAGCCTACAAATACTCATTTCGTGCCTAAGGGTTCTAACTTAGAACTCTTTTCTTTAGGTACATGAATGTAGACTGGACAACCAAATATTCTTAAATGGCTTATATCAAGTTTGATAGCATATAGTTCTTCTTCAGGGGTTTTGTTGTCTAGAAGTGAATGCAGACATCTATTTCGGATGTAGACAACTCTTCTAGAGGCTTCAACCCAAAGTGAAGTTTCTAAATCTTGATCATACATCATAGCTTTATCAACTTCAACTATAGTTCTATTCTTTCTTTCTGCCACCCCATTTTTTTGCGATTATAGGGTACAATAAACTCCCTCTTAATCCCAGTATTTACACACAACTCCTTAAAATTGTCTGAAGTATATTCCCCACCATTGTCTATCCTTAGTGTTTTTATTCTCTTCCCTGACATGTTTTCTACAAGAGCTCTGAATTCCTTGAACCTCAAAAGGATTTCTTCAGACTCTTTACATTTAAGAAAATATATCCAAGTTTTCCTAGAGAATTCATCTACAAATATTACATAGTGCAAGAATCCTCATATAGAGGTTAGAGACATAGGTCCACATAAATAAGAACGAATTAGTTCTAATACATTTTTAGATTTTCTATCACTATTGTGGAAAGTTCCTTTTGTATTCTTTCCTAGAGCATAACCCTTGCATGTTCCTTCATGATTTTGATTTAGTGTAGGGAAACTTATCACCATTTTATCTATGGAGGGTAGAACATGAAAAAAGAGATTCCCTAATATCCTATGCCAAATCTTGTTTGAGTTTGAGGATTCATGAATTAGGGCTTGAGAGGGAGTAGTGCATGATTTATAAAGACTTCCATGTCTAGCTTCTATAGTATGAGCCTTCTTGGTTGTGGAGTTCTTTGGCCTAGCCATAACTTTTCCTTCCATAAAGTTTATTCTATACCCTTTGTCTTCAAGTGTAGAAATGGAGACTAGATTTGTTTTTATCCCTGGCACAAATAGTACTCCTATGAGTTGAAGAGATATGCTTGATTTCAGGTTTATAGTACAAGTTCCAATTCCTTTGACTGGGTAGTTAGAGTCATCCCCAATAGTTACTTCCTCATCAGAATTCTCCACTAGAGTGTCTAGGTGTTTTCTAAATCTGGTAATATGGCATGATGCTCCACTATCAATTAGCCATGTGTTGAGGCTATTTGACACTTGGCTTAATATGACTGAATAGAAGAAAAATTTCTTAGAATCATTTTCCATGCTAGCCTTTCCAACTTCAACAATAGAGGCTTACTGTTTTGTCATATCCCGACACTTCATGACATAATGTCCATACTTGTTGTTGTAATGACCTAAAAATGGTCATCTAAACCCTATAGCCCCAATCTTGATCTCCTATCAAGGAAACCCCAATCTTGATAAATCCCAAGTCCTAACCCAAGGCAATTCATCACCTTCAATCTGATCTGACCTAAATCGGAATAGGTCCTAATCTATCATCACACTTGATTAATTTATTAATTTCTAAAATCACATTACATTGGCAAATAAACCTTAGGTTATTTATTTAATTAATATCTTTAATTAATAAATTATCAATTAAATTTAAAAAGAAATTAAATTAATAAAATTAAGTTAAAAATGCATTTAAAATCATTTTAATATTTAAAAGTGTATATTATGTCATCATTTCAGTTAACTGAACAACAAATTAGAAACAAATCTATTTTATTCAGTTAACTTATTCTTGTCTATTTCTCATTTTTGAAACAATCTAATTAAGCGAAAATAGATTTTAGAAGTTTCCTAAATGATTGATCAGCCAGTTCAGTTAACTGACTCTCTCGACCAATCATTCTCCATGCACATGGATTGTGCTTCCTCAAGTTGAATCTTGTTTGTTCTTCAACTTTTAATCTCGGTCGTCGATTTTGACAGGGATTTTCTATAAATTGAGCCTCTTTTCCTTCACAAAGGATCCAAATTTTTGATAATGTTATTCTGTAGGTTTTTACATTCAAGCATCTTAGCATTTATCTTTCATCATTTTAGAATTATTGTTAATCATCATAGTTTGATTTCAAGTATTTGATTTCATAATCTAGAGCACATTTGAATTTGGGTTTAAAATCTATCAATCACATTTCAATTTGGACTTTAAAATCAATCTTAATCAGTATTGGATAAAAAAAAATTACATCTTGCATATCATATAGGTTAATCATTGTAGCTTCAAATCCTTCATTTAGAATAGGTGTAATCACTGGATTTGACAATGATCTAAGAGAAAATACAAAACTCCTGCCTACTAGAAGGCAATGAGTCAATTTTTGCTAGTCTAGTTAGGTTATATTTGATTTAATGTTTGGTAGATTAGCCTTGCAATGGTTCATTGAAGTGTGTGTAACAGGTACATGTGACAGAAATTCATACGCACATTTCTGGCGCCCACCCTGGGGCAGAAATTCTTCTTTTCTATCTCATTTTCTCTTTTTTCACTGATATTTTTGGGATTTCAGACATTATGTTTGGTACGAGTTCTCAGATTCTCGTACGAGTATCTATTCAATACCATATGAGTTACTGCAGTTAGCATACGAGTTTCTGCAAGTAAATGCAGAAACTCGTATTAGATCTTACAGATTCTCATATTGAGAGAAAGTGTAACTCGTACGAGTTTCTATTGTTTTTTGTTTCAGAACAACGAGTTTTTCTTAAGATTACTAACGCTAACAAGTTTTTGTGTTGCTATTTTGTGAATATTTTTCAGGATTACAGCCCAAATGTTGTTTGCAGGACATTAAAATAGAAGACAAAAACACAAAGCTACTAACAGATTGCCTTGTAGGTTTCTGTGTCCGTAGATCAACCAAACCTTTTTGTGTATTTTCTTGTTTTCATTAATTAGGAACCTCGCATGCAAGACATTTAAAATTGAACATGTATTTTGTATTTTAGGAATGGAAAGAATGTTAGGAGATTATGCTCTCGCCCTTCTAAGGATGATCAGGAATCCAGAGACATTGTTGTCATTCTCTGTTTGCATGCTTACCTTGTAGAGGGCCCATCCAAGTGGGAAAAAGTACTCACCCTTGGAGAATGACCCAAGTGAGAACGGGCTAACGCCAAGCTACTCTAACTCACTATAATCAAACACTTCTTTGAGACCAAAGTATTAGAAGATGGATGACATTTGAGCTTATACTCGGCTCTCATCTAACACAAAGTACTCTGGGTCTCAATCACGTACCATGACTACTTGTGCTAAGGTTCTCTGTGGGGTTAGCAGCCTCAATCGTTCTTGCGCAGACACATAGGATACATTTGAACAAAGACCCTTACTAGACACTTTTAGATTAGTGGCCAAAAACCCTTCTACTTGTTGATATGGGCGTTGTGAGATGCGCATGCCTAAGAAACCTCTCATGTACCCCTTATTTTGAGATAGTAAATTTATCAGGATCCTCGAATATTGAATAATTTGAAGCTTGGTAGGCTCGAGAAGTGTGTGTCATGGAAGCGAGCCAGTGCTGCCAAGCTTCTATCTGTCCAATTTAAATGTGGTATTCTATTGTAAGAGTATTCAAATGAGTATTGTCCTTGCCAGCCAAATAGGTTTAGGGTATTGTCCTTGCCAGCCAAATAGGTTTAGGGTTTTCTTGTTGTGATTTTTATTTTTTATCATATTGTGTTTGAAGTGTTTGAAAAACTGAAATATCAACATAAAAAAACTAAAAATTGCAAAACAAACACAAAATATTTGACTTGATTTTTGTCGTACCCTAGGTATATGTCCAGATTCTGTACTACATTTCAGGTCCCTAATCAGAAAAAATGAGTTTGTACTAGTCTCATATTCGGTTACAACCTTTTGATTAGTGTGAGTTTTGTTGGCAGAAAACCTCGATGTCATCGTGCTAGTCCGTAGATCAGTCCATAGTTATTTGATTGTCTTTTGTCTGCGCTGTCCTTATTTTGAGTTGTGAGTGCAGGTTTGTTAACCTTGATTCAAGATCAGAGTCTTTTCTTTCTCAGTTGGACATATATTGTTGTCATCCTCATTTGATCTTGGACTTAGTTGACATGTTGATATTGTTCCAACACTTGTTAGGTGAGTCAGTCGATTATTGCCTGTACAGACTAGGAGTTCTCTTAGAACACTCTACCCAGAAGAAGGACAATGTTCATAGTTAGAGGTAAACCATTTTTTTGAGGAACAGTTAAGGACTAAACACAAGTCAATTTCTCCCCACGATAGATCACCAGAACCAAACAGGTTGGAAGAAAGATGAGGGAGAGATCGGTCTAGGCATAGTAACCATGATGGTAGTTCACGATGTGCTAATCGAAAAAACCCTTCAAGAGAGTCTGAAGTCGATGAGGAGTTACCAAATGTACACAAGACAAAGAATTCCTTAAGGTAATGAGGGCTGTCATGAACAAAGATAAGGAACACTACTTTCTAGAACTGACTCAACAAGGAGCGCAACTTCTCCCTCATTATAGGGCTACATATATCATTTCCAGAGAAGAGGAAACTCCTATGACAATCATGGACAAAAAAATTAAAGCATTTTGAATTGAGATGCAAGCAATAAAATAGGAAAGAGAGAAACCAATGACAAAATTCTCTGTGGAAATCGTTTGTCCATTTCCTTTCGACAAAGGCTTATACTTACCTCCATTTCCATGTGGAGTAGAAATTCCTAGGTTCAAAAAGTATAGTGGTCATTCTGATCCACAAGATCACGTTCAGGAATTATGTGCCCTATGTACAGAGTTTATGCAAGACCAGACGCATCTCATGAGTCTCTTTCTTTGAAGTCTAGGTGGTCAAGCTATGGAATGGTTTTCAAAGTTTCCCACTGGAATTAAAACTTTTGATAAACTGATGAATCTGTTTCTACAACAGTATTCATATAAGATGCAACATATTGTATCTATGATCAAGCTATGCAATATTCAAGAACAAACGAGAGAACCATTCTTGAATTTTCTTAAGTGATGGAGAAGAGTATTTTCTAGATATCCACTACTCATTCCTGAGTCTGAAAAGATGGATATATTTACCAACATGCTACTCAAAGAGTAGAATTACCCCCTTCAGATGCAAGATCTCTCCACTTTTGATCAACTTGTGAAGAGTGCACTAAAGATAGAGACCACTCTTGTCAAGAAGGGTGAGATTAACCGTTCCAAATAAACCAGATTTAGTTCCACTTTCAAAGATAAAAGAAAATACTGGAACAAGAACAAGCATGTGGTGAATGACAAAGTAGTCAATCACATTGCTCCTCAACCCAAACCAGCAGTCTTCAACTTAACGAGTGGCTCCAAAGCCCTAAAAGATGCTGAAAATACCACGAAGACTCCCTCCATTGGGGTCATGAAAGAAAAACCTTGGGTTAAGCGCAAGAGAGACTTCAATCCTTTAGGAGAATCTTATGAGTTAGCTCTCAAGACTCTACTGACAAACAAACTGATCACATTGCTAGATAACTCCAAGCCATATGAACTAGAGATAAAACCAATATGGTGGAGAGACAATGATTACTATGTGTTCCACATAAATAAAGGACATATAACGAAGAACTATATGAGGTTAAAACATGAGATTCAAGATTTTATTGATAATGAAACAATCACAGTTGACAACCATGCTATGAATGTCGATCACAAAGCATTCAAGAACCCCTTTCCTGAATATGAAAAAGGGGAAACCTATAAACAAGGTGCTAGGATAAACCATACATACAATACACAAGATGATAAATTCATCCACATGGTTGAACCAGTCTCTTCCAAGTACTGTAACGTCGTTATTGTAAAAAAAGATAAAGAGTCCAGAACAACCAACGCTGTGACTCAAGCACAAGAAAAGGTCACTTTAGGCAGGGGGATATTCTAACCATTCCTCATCTCCAAACCAACCAATGACATCCAAAAAGTGGATTCCAACCAAAAAACAACCAGCTGTGAGTACCTCCAAGGTGTCACAGTCTAAATAATTGGCTTTGTCCCATATTGTAGACTACAACATCGTCGAGAAATTGCAGAGAACGAGTGCTTAGATCTCAATTTTTTAATTGCTCAAAATCTCTTTGGCTCACAAAGAGATCTTAGACAAAGCCTTATCAACTTCCAATGTCCCTAAGGAATCAGATCTGGATCAGTATCAATCTATGGTGGGTCATTGGACTTCCCCACACTACCTATCATTTTCAGAAGAAGATGATAACTCCTTGAGCCATCTTCATAATCTTACCTTGCTAATTGAGGTCATGGTCCATAAGCATCACATCAAACGGGTCTTGATAGATGGAGGCGCAATGTTTAACATTTGTACATACAAGATAATTTAACAAATGGGATTTTCAGAGTATACCATTGATCTAAAGAAGAAAATCAGAATAAAGGCATATGATGAACAAGAGAGTTCTTCCAAAGGTCTCGTAACTCTCCCTATTAGAGTGGGACTGGTTGAAAGAGAGGTCATCTTCCAGGTATTGGATCTTCCATTAGCTTACAACATCTTGTTGGGAAGACCCTGGATTCATGAGATGCAAGTTTTTCTGTCCACCTATCATCAGTGCATCAAATTTCCATTCAATGGTGTCAAAGTCAAGATTCATGCAGACACCAGCTATGCATGCAATGCACTATGAAAGGTAGCAGATATTCTTATCCCACATAACAAAAAGGCTTCAGAGTCAACCAGTGACTTAATGAAAGAAATGAAAAAGAAGCTGAAAATAAAGGACACTAGTATGGGTGGATACATAGTGGAGCTATTAGGAATAAGGTGTCTCAACCTTGGATAATTCCTATTCTTATTATTTGTTTTGTAAAATGTATTTCTTGCAAAAAATGTAATTAAGTGTGAGTGTACATGTCTAGTTGGCATGTTGATGTGTCACTCCACTTGATGTGTCGACATCTTGAATTGTGTGTAAAGAGATCATGGCTGAAATAGTTATGAAAGATTCCTATGACACGTAAGAGCTATTTCTAGAAGATTCAATGACGGGTGAAGACATGCAAGAATGATAAAACCCTAATATAGCTATCTTTAGAAGTTGCCCTAAAAAGGAAAGTGCATGATATACATATTTTTTAGGGTTGCAGACTGGGATAGAAAAAGAGTGTATTGTTGGTATGATCTGGTGCTACTGGATTTGTCTTTGAGTGTCGATTGTCTCCTGAAAGAACTTGCATTGCAAGTGTGTTGTAACCGTTGTGTTGAAGATAATACATTGTG
>MU223997.1:2894411-2910301 GCA_018584345.1 Thuja plicata
CCTACAGAATATTGTAAGGGGAATGCCCATGTGGCTTTGCATATTGTAATTCTGAAAGTTTGTAATTCCACATTTGTGGAGATAATAAGAAGCCCATTTTCTGTTCTTGCAAATTGTTGTTTCTCTGCTTCTATTATGTGTTTGTGGCATTAAGGGAAGCACCCTTCATCAAAACCTTACCCATGTCTTCGCTATCACCCAAGCCGACCTATCATCCCCTCGCCTTCCCCTCACAAACCCTGAACTCATTGACTGGGATCAGCAAGATTCACCACCAGCTTTGGACATTTGTGATTTGGATGAGGCAGTTTTGGCTCTCTTTGGACTAAAGAATCTCCAAGAATACAAACATAAGATCCACTACAGTGAGAAAGCCTACTTCGGTAGCTAGGTCAATTCTCTTAGTCACAAAAATGACAATAAAAATTTAAAAAAAAATACAAAAACATCCCTTGGTGAAAACCTCTCGCAGGCACCTTTGGATGAAGAAAAAGATAAAATAAAGGATACATCCTCTAGTGAAAAACTTTTTGAGGTGCTAGAGGAGGGAGAAGCTAACTTGCCATTCATATAAAAAAACTAGATATATCCTCTATGATTATTGAAGATACTGTCCCAATCAATCTAGGCACAGAAGCAGATCCTCACATCACTTACATTGCAGTCTCTCTCAGTGATCAAGAAAAGAAATATATGGCAGAATTCCTTCATAAACATAAAATAAACTTTGCCTAGACCTACAAGGACATGCTCGAGCTAGATACAGATCTTGTCATGCACCATCTTGCTGTGGATCCCAACGTGAAACCAGTTAAATGAAAACTCTGCAAGATGCATCCGCAAGTCACACTAGTAGTCAAAGTGGAGCTTCAGAAGATGTTGGACGCTGAAGTAATCAGACCAATAGACTATCCTGAATGGGTCTCCAATATTGTACCAGTGGGTAAGCCTACTAGGGGCATTCACATCTGCACTAACTTCAGAGATCTAAACCTTGCATGTCCTAAGGATGATTTTCCACTACCAAATATTGACATTATAGTGGATTTGACTACTGGACACAAGATGTTGCCTCTCATGGATGGCTTCTCTGATTATAATTAGATTAGGATAGTGCTAGAAGATCAAGAAAAAATTACATTCACAACACCCTGGAGTACCTTCTATTATCAGGTGATTCCCTTTGGTCTTAAGAATGTTGGTCGAGCCACCTATCAACAAGCAATGACTATTATCTTTCATGACCTTTTGCATGTTATCATGGAAGACTATGTAGATGATCTTTTGGGAAAGTCCAAGACATGAGAATCACACATTCCTATCCTCAATACCATTTTTGAGTGATTGAAAAAATATAAACTTCGGCTAAATCCTAAGAAATATTTCTTTGGAGTTCAATCTGGTAAGTTGCTGGGATACATTGTGTCATGGTGTGGAATTGAATTAGATCCAAAGAAAGTAAAATCCATCCTAGAGATGCCACCACCCAAAACATTGAAACAATTGCGTAGCTTACAAGGAAAAATGTAGTCCATCAAGAGATTCATGTCACAATTGGCAGATAAGGTGCATCCGTTTTCTCATCTCTCATACAAGAATATCAAATTCCAATGGGATTTCTTATGTCAAAATGCATTTGAAAAGATAAAAGTCTATCTAGCTAATCCACCTATGTTGGTACCACCTATTATTGTTCATCCTCTGATTTTGTATATATTCGCTACAGAGGTTGCATTGGGAGCCCTTCTGGCACAAATAGATGATATCGACAAAGAGCGAGCAATTTATTATCTCAGCAGGACTCTTATTGGTTATGAGTTTAATTATTCCCTCATTGAGAAAGCATGTTTGGTTGTTGTCTTCTACACACAAAAAATACGACATTATATGCTCAATTATAAGATTCACCTTGTTGCCAAAATTGAGCCACTCAAATATCTCTTGTCACGTGTTGATCTTACTGGTCGAACAATGAAATGGGTTATGATCCTTAGTGAATTTGACATTGTTTATGCGGATCGAAAAGCTATAAAAGAAAATTTTATTGCATATCAGTTAGCTAAAGTGCCTGTCAATGGTAAACATCCACTAATCACATATTTTCCAGACGAATCAGTCCTTAATCTTGCCTCGAGTACCCCATGGAAATTTTATTTTGACAGATCCTTTACTCAGAAAGGATCGAGGGCAGGAATCTTGTTTGTTACACCAAAAGGGGATCTCATCCCTAAATCTTATAAATTACAATTTCCTTGTACAAACAACATTGCAGAATATGAAGCCCTTGTACTTGGACTCTGACAAGCCATACAATGGAAGATTCTCAACTTGTTGGTATTAGGTGATTCACAATTGGTTATCAAACAAGTTATGGATGAATATCAAACAAAGGATGATAAGTTGCTTCCCTATCTCCATACAGTCGAGGACCTCAAACAAAATTTCACTGAATTGGTCTTGCAACAGATCCCCCACACAAACAATAAATCATTTGATGCCATGGCTACTATTGGGTCCCTGATCACCATGCCATAACACAGTACATGGTGCGAGTTTCTTGTTGACAAGCTTGCGGTCCCTGCCTGTGACAAACCAGATTTTGAAATGGTGTGTGAGATTGCTGATCCTAACTCCCCATGGCTCCAAGAAGTATACTCCTACATTCACAATGGACATACTCCACTTTCCTTAACCCCCAATCAACATAAAACCTTCATCTGTTGCACTTCCCGATACACAATCCTTGGTGATACCCTTTTCTGAAAGAATTTCAATGGAACTCTTCTAAGGTGTCTGAACTCTGATGAAGCACAAACATCCTTAGAGGAAGTACATCAAGGAATCTGTGGGTCTCACTCTAGTGGACTCACTTTGGATAAGAATTTGTTACGCACTAGATATTACTGGTCTACTATGGAACAAGATGCTTACAACTATGTGAATAAATGTGTGCCTTGTGAGAAACACAACGATTTGATACATGCTCCATCCCAATCCCTTCAGCCCACCATCACCCCTTGGCCTTTTTCCCGTTGGGGTCTTGACCTCATTGGCAAGATTTTCCCTAATTCTTCCAATGGCCATAAAGACATCCTTGCCTCTACTAAGTACTTTACCAAGTGGGTCAAAGCTGTTCCTCTCACCTACACCACTGGAAAATAGATTTTGAAGTTCATTTTGAACTATCTTATCTGTCACTATGGCATTACTTAGGACATTGTTACTAACAATGGAGGACATTTCAAAAATAAGGATGTCATAGAGCTATGTAGGAAATTCAACATTACCCATCATACCTCTTCCAAGCACTTTCCACAAGGCAATGGTCAAGCAAAGGCTACTAATAAAACCATCCTCAAAATCCTCAAAAAAATAGTCGATGAAGCCAGCTGTGATTGACACCTTCACCTCAATCCCGCCCTTTGGGCATAATGCACCTCTATTCGAACCCCCACTAGAGCCATCCCCTTTTCCATTGTTTACGGCACTGAGGCTATTCTACCCATCAAAATTGAACTCCCTTCCCTCATAATTTATCTCAACAATCTATTGTCCAAAGATGAATGTCAAGTTCCTCGCTTGCAAGAGCTTGAACTCCTTGATGAGAGACACCTCAATGCCTTAAATCATCTCTGCGTGTATCAAAATTATGTACGCCTACATTTTAAAAAAAGGATCAAACCTCGTTAGTTTGAGGTTGGTGATCTTGTCATGCAGCACAATATGCAGAACCTCCAGAACTGTGACAAGAAAGAAAAGTTTGAACCTAATTGGTTGGGGACCTTCATCATCATAACAAAGTATGGGTCAGACGCTTATTATATTTCTTCACTAGAGGGAGATCCGATCCCTGATCCTGTAAATATTGTACATCTCAAGCGCTTCTATGCTTGATCCGTTAGTAGTCTGTTGTACAACTGAAAAACTATCAAAATCCAAAAAAAAAATCAGAAAAGTAGAAAATTCGAAAACATTCAAAAAGCAAACAAAAAGAAAAAAATCCAAAAAATCCAAAAAGAGCATAAAAAAAATATGAAATCTTGAAAAAGTATAAAAAAAAAAAAAAAGAGAAAGAGAAATAAAATCATCCATCTGTGAAAACCACTTCCGTGGTGCAATGGATAAGTACCATGGTGAAAACTTGTTTCAGGCACCATGTGTAGTCAGATCCACCATTTGTTTCCACCATCTTTCATACAGCCTCCATCACCTTCCATAATAAATTCATTACCCATATCTGTGCAGGTAGTCCCCTGACCGTTTTCCACTTTTGCAATAAAATCGCATTCCCACACGACTGAGCTTACCCCATCAACACTGAGCTTTATTCTAGACATAGTGACCGCAAACCTTTCCAACAAATTAGTAGACAGATTGAATTTCCTAGTTTCATTTTATTCACAAGCAACTGCTAGCGAACTCCTGTTTCACTCAATCAATCTTTTACCCATCAGGATACATCCTTCAGGTGTCGGCTATTCTATCAATTCTCACATCCAAATTGTTCATGGTGAGAACTTTTGGATTGAATGACTGCTTGGTCACGATACCTTTTTTGATTTTATCTTGTGTTTCAATGTGGCCTTCTCGTGACAGCCTTGATCTTTCATATCTTGGTTCGTTATGGTGAGTATATATTGGAATATGTGTCATTTGTGGTATGATCTACTTGTCATAGATTGTTAGTGCATTTATGTTTGATATTTAGTTATGACTATGTATGCCTCACTAGGGGCAAGATTCATGCATCTCAAATCCCTAAAAAGATCTGGATGTACTGCATCTCCTCATGAGCAACATTTTATAGGTCTCATCATACCTGATATCTTGCATTCTTGTTCCTAGCAACCTATTTGTCTGAGAGTCTAGTCCACACAAAGGAACCATGCCACTTGTGTTTTCTACCACATGGTGCATAAATCCTTTTGAAAAATCAAACTTGGGTGTGCTCTCCAACATTAACACGATATAAATCCCATTGTCATCATGTAGTTAGGCTTGCATTTTAGCTAGGTCATATTACACTTTGCATTTTGCTCTTGGCAAGGTTTTTATTTATTCCACCTATCTAGTTCCCTAGGTGATTCTGTTAGACCTATTTGATACACACACAAATAGTGTCCTCATATGTCCCATTTTGCATTCATTCATTAGGTTAATTTACTATTCACTAAGTTCATTAATCATTACTCATTATAGTTGCATTGTTACTTCACTCATTATTCATTATAATTACATATAGTTTCATTCATTAATTATCCATTACATTCATCATTATAGTTGCATTGTTAATCCATTAAAATCATTCATTTTAGGTCATTCATTTTAAGTCCATTCATTACACATTTACATATTATCCATATACCATCACATTGCATCATTATAAGCATCTCACATATATCCTATGCATTCCCTCCCTGCAACACAAATAGGTCAACACAATCATATAAATTCATCTCATCCTACTTGTCAGTCATAAACACCATATAGACATATAAAATCATAACACATCATATCCATCCTGCATAAACATCACATCATGTCATAAAATAAAAAAGATCATCATCATAAATGTCTATGTATATATATAAAGTCCATCATATGTCAGTATCTCAAAATTTCATACAAAAATGTGTATCAAAAATAATCTAATAAGAGTCACCACGGTGGCTTTGATGGCCCTGCACCCCTGCTAGGACGGGGTGGTAATCCCATTGATCCTTGGGAATCATGACCTGTACTCCAGGATGAAGATCTCTCTGAGTATGGTGGATCTTTCTCTGCCTCTGACATGACTTTGTGATATAAGGTCATGTAGTACATGACCTCTCGTCCTCTCTTACTGGCCTCCCTCTGTGCTGAAAATGCATTTGCTAGCACCTGTCCTAAACCTACCGTTTTGCCAGCCTGGTGAGCTATATCTCACTCTTCCCTATAACCCTCTTCCCATATTTGTACATCATCTTGCTATGCTGTCAAAGCTTCTATTTGTGTTGACATGGCTGCCAGCTCCTCCCCAAAACCCTCCTCCTATCCACCCATCCAACACTCTCCACTGTCCACCTGGGCCAGTAAAAGGTCTAGTGCCCTCTGTACACTGTCACTGCGAGTTGTCTCTGATGCTAAAACCCCTTGTACTTAGGCTAGCTTTGTTTATAGACTGCTGGTTGTAGCCTGGGAGGTGGCTAATAATCCCTGTAACCTCAGGATCTTTGCCTGTGCACTACTCTCATTCGCCTGAGATGTAGCCAATAAACCCTATACTCTCCCAAGCTCAGTCTGTAGACTGTCCGGCTCTGCCACTACCATATCATGCACATCCTACACTATGTATCTGGCTGGTGGCCCATGTCCCTATTTAGGTGGCCCCTGTCCCTATACCTATGGCCTCTATCCCTATGCCTGGCCCTGTATATTTGGAATAACTGGTGGCTGCCTCCCTGCAGGTATCTCTACCTGTCCCCGTTGTCTCTGGTCCGCTACTCTTGGTTTGAATCTCCTACCCCCAGCCCCTCCTCCATCTCCTCCCTCATCATCATCATCATCATCATCACCATCTTGTCCCCCTCCCTCCTCTCCCTGACTAGGCTGCTCATCGGCCTGTACCACACCTGAAACTGTCAACCTGATCAGCCTGTGGGCCGCCCACCACTGTGCATATGCTAGGATGACTCCAACATCATGTAGTGACTCCTGCACTCTAATCCATGGCACCTCAACCATGCCCATCCATGATCACTGAGCTCCTTGCAACTCCACTCCCATACCCCAAATACTGCCCACCTCCTGAGTCACCAAGGGATGAGGGAATCCATCTGGCACGACCTCCTGAACCTATCCCATCTGTCTCCGTACCCTGGACAACATGTACCTGGCTATCATATAAGACATCCTTCCTATCAACCAAAAATTAGTTTGTACAAATCTGAGATAATACAATTCATAATGCCCATCCTCAGTATATACGCCCTATTGTAGGACCTGGTGGCCCCATGCCTCGCACCCTACATCTGGTGCCCACTAAATGTCACCCATCTCATCCAAAGTTTGACACCAATAGCCAATTGAGTTTGTAGACTCATAGCTAATGGGTGGCCTATACCTACACACAAATGGCTCATAAGCCTGCCTGGTCTCCTATGTCTGGATCGATCGTATGATAGCAATATGCTCCCATGCCCATAAAAGTAGTAGTGTACATCCCGGTTCTAGTGCCCTACCCTTATGGTAGGCGCACATATGTAGATCATAATACAATTGTCCAAGGATAGTGTATCCCAAACAGTACTGGTTCCCATCCTCCACCATACTGCTCAGCACTCGTGCCCAACCAATCGGGAATCCCTTGGTTGCATGATCAGGCATCAGTCATCCCCCAATAAGCCCTGCCAAATACAGTGCCACCCATCGCAATCGTGGTCGTGCCGACATTGCCCCAACCCATGAAATCCACTACCTTGAAGTCGGTATATCTGCATACCTCCTCCCAAATGCCATCTCCATGTGAGGCTCTTACCCCTCGAAGCAGTACTCGGGTATCAGCCCCCGAATTAGCACTCTATAAATTCTCCACACATCGTGTAGAGTAATAGTAGCTTCCCCTATGGGGAAGTGAAAGCTCAAAGTGGTATTGTGCCACCTCTCGATCAAAGTTGACATGAGCACATTATGCGCTCTCAAGTGGGGCTAGAAGTGCACATGCTCCAATATGCACAACATCACTATACCCCAATCCTCTGTCGTCAGCTCATGCTCCAGTGCCATCGTCGATGGATAACACTCCCTCGCCCGGAAGGTAATCGTATCCTCCTGTATCCACCACATACTCATGTTAGATATCAGATAACATTCTGGGGCATCGAAAAATGCCCCTAGCCTGATTTGGGGCATCAAAAAATGCTCCCAGACCCTCCCTATCTCTTATTGCCCTCTTTTTCCTCTATTTCTGGGTCAATCGGTGGAGACGCCAGTTTACCCTTGCAAACAGTGGTTCTTTGCAACTGTCGATCTGTGGAGATGACGGTTTAGGCCCTACCTCTTTTCCACGTAGATGACAGAGTTCTTACTCCGTCGTCTCTACCCTATTTTTCCTCCTCCCCTCTGCCCTCGCAGACGATGATCGTGCGATCTCTGTCTGTGAAGACGGTAATCACCGATCGGTCGACTGTGAAGATGGTGATCAGTCGATCACTGTCTGTGCAGACTGTGGTCTAGCGACCATTGTCTACTTTGTAGGCCAGTTCAGAGTGCGTTTTGGGCATCATAAATGCAATAAAAAAGCATAAATGCATAATTGACTAGGAGGCCTTCGACTACTCACCGGTTGTCTAGCATCCACAGGTTTCTGATGGATCATGACTCACTCTCCAAGATACGCACGCTCTCAAATCTTTGCCATCGCTTCTCTCTTCTTCTATCTTTTTGCTCTATGTGAGTGAAAATGACTTCTCTTTGGGCCTCAGTGGACTATTTATAGCCCCTTAGGACCCGTTTCTTCTATTCTTCTCCCCGTTTCCCGCTCTGGTCCCCATTTTTTCTCCATTTCTTTTGGACACGCCATGCAATTGGTTTTCTTTCCCTATCTTCCTACCTTTTTCAAGAAAAATTTATTAATTTTTTTTTATTTTTTCCTATTATTTTCTCAAGGGGCACACTCCTCTACCCTCGTCAACCAAACCTTTTTGTGTGTTTTCTTCTTTTCATTAATTAGGAACCTTGCATGCAAGAGATTTTAAATTGAACATGTATTTTGTGTTTTAGGAATGGAAAAAATGTTGGGAGATTATGCTCTTACCCTTCTAGAGATGATCAAGAATCCAGAGACATTGTTGTCATTCTCTGTTTGCATGCTTACCTTGTAGAGGGCCCGTCCGAGTAGGAAAAAGTAGTCACCCTTGGAGAACGACCCAAGTGAGAACAGGCTAATGCCAAGCTACTCTAACTCACTATAATCAAATGCTTCTTTGAGACCAAAGTCTCGGGAGATGGATGACATTTGAGCTTATAATCGACTCTCATCTAACACAAAGTATTCTAGGTCTCAATCACGTACCATGACTACTTGTGCTAAGGTTATCTGTGGGGTTAGCAACCTCAATCATTCTTGCGCAGACGCATAAGATACATTCAAACAAAGATCCTTACTAGACACTTTTAGATTAGTGGCCAAAAACCCTTCTACTTGTTGATATGGGCGTTGTGAGATGCACATGCCTAAGAAACCTCTCATGTACCCCTTATTTTGAGAGATTAAATTTATCAGGATCCTCGAATCTTGAATAATTTGAAGCTTGGTAGGCCTGAGAAGTGTGTGTCATGGAGGGGAGCCAGTGTTGCCAAGCTTCTATCTGTCCAATTTAAATGTGGTATTCTAATGTAAGAGGAATCAAACAAGTATTGTCCTTGCCAGCCAAATAGGTTTAGGGTATTGTCCTTTCTAGCCAAATAGGTTTAGAGTTTTCTTGTTGTGATTTTTATTTTTTATCATATTGTGTTTGAAGTGTTTGAAAAACTGAAATATCAACATAAAAAAAACTAAAAATTGCAAAACAAACACAAAATATTTGACTTAATTTTTGTCGTACCCTAGGTCTATGTCCAGATTTTGTACTACATTTCAGGTCCCTAATCAGAAATAATGAGTTCGTACTAGTCCCATCTTCAGTTACAACCTTTTGATTATTGTGACTTTTGTTGACACAAAACTTCAATGTCATCATGCTAGTCCCTAGATCAATCCATATTTATTTGACTGTCTTTTGTCCGCATTGTCCTTATTTTGAGTTGTGAGTGCAGGTTTGTTAACCTTGATTCAAGATCAAAGTCATTTCTTTCTCAGTTGGACATATATTTTTGTCATCCTCATTTGATCTTGGACTTAGTTGACATGTCGATATTGTTCCAACACTTGTTAGGTGAGTCAGTCGATTATTGCCTATACAAACTAGGAGTTCTCTTAGAACACTCTACCCAGAAGAAGGACAATGTTCACAGTTAGAGGAAAACCCTTTTTTTGAGGAACAGTTAAGGACCAAACACAAGTCAATTTCTCCCCACGATAGATCACCATAACCAAACAAGTCGGAAGAAAGATGAGGGAGAGATTGGTCTGGGCACAGTAACCATGATGTACTAATAGTCGAAACCCTTCAAGAGTCTCTGAAGTCGTTGAGGAGGAGTTACCAAATGTACACAAGACAAATAATTCCTTAAGGTAATGAGGGTTTTCATGAACAAAGACAAGGAACACTACTTTCTAGAACTGACTCAACAAGGAGCACAACTTCTCCCTCCTTACAGGGCTAAAGATATAATTTCCAGAGAAGAGGAAACTCCTATGACAATCATGGCCAAAAAATTGAAAGCATTACGAATTGAGATGAAATTAATAAAATAGGAAAGAGAGAAACCAACGACAAAATTCTCTATGGAAACCATTTTTCCATTTCCTTTCGACAAAGACTTATACTTACCTCCATTTCCACGTGGAGTAGAAATTACTAGATTCGACAAGTATAGTGGTCATTCTGATCCACAAGATCACGTTCAAGAATTATGTGCCCTATGTACAAAGTTTATGCATGAGCAGACATATCTCATGCGTCTCTTTCCCTGTAGTCTAGCTGGTTAAGCTACGGAGTGGTTTTCAAAGTTTCCCGCTAGAGTTAAAAATTTTGATGAACTTATGAATCTATTTCTACAATAGTATTCACATAACATACAACATCCTGTATCTATGATCAAGCTATACAATATTCAACAAAAAATGAGAGAACCATTCTTGACTTTTCTTCAGCGATGAAGAAGATTCTTTTCTAGATATCCACTACTCATTCATGAGTCTGAAAAGATGGATATATTTACCAACGTGCTACTCGAACAGTATAATTACCCCCTTAAGATGCAAGATCTCTCCACTTTTGATCAACTTGTGAAGAGTGCACTAAAGATAGAGACCAATCTTGTCAAGAAGGGTGAGATTACCCTTACCAATGAAACCGAATTTAGTTCCACTTGCAAAGATAAAAGCAAATACTAGAACAAGAACAAGCATGTGGTGAATGACGAAGTTGTCAATCACATTGATCCTCAACCCAAACCAGCAGTCTTCAACTTAATGAGTGGCTTCAAAGCCCTAAAAGATGCTTAAAACACCACAAAGACTCCCTCCACAGGGGTTAGTAACCTCACGAAAGAAAAACCTTTGGTTAAGCGCAAGAGAGACTTCAATCCTTTGGGAGAATCTTATGAGTTAGCTCTCAAGACTCTACTGACAAACAAACTGATCACATTGCTAGATAACTCCAAGCCATATGAAACTAGAGATAAAACCAAAATGGTGGAGAGGCAATTATTACTGAGTGTTCCACATAAATAAAGGACATACAATGAAGAACTGTATGAGGTTAAAACATGAGATTGAAGACTTTATTGATAATGAAACAATCATAGTTGACAACCATGTTATGAATGTCAATCACAAAGCATTCAAGAACCCCTTACCTGAATATGAAAAAGGGGCAACCTATAAATAAGGTGCTAGGATCAACCATACATACAGCAGAAAAGATGATAAATTCATCCACATGGTTGAACCGTTCTCTTCCAAGTACTATAACATCATCATTATAAAAAAGGATAAGGATTCTAGAACAACCAACGCTGTGACTCGAGCACAAGAAAAGGTCACCTTAGGCAGGGGGATATTCCAACCCTTCCTCATCTCAAAACCAACAAATGACATCCAAACAGTGGATGCCAACCAAAAAAAAACCAGCTGCAAGTACCTCCAAGGTGTCACAGTCTAAATAATTGGCTTTGTCCCATGCTGCAGACTACATCATCGTCGAGAAAGTGCAGAGAATGAGTGCTCAAATATCAATTTTTGAATTGCTCAAAATCTCTCTGGCTCACAAAGAGATCTTAGAAAAAACCTTATCAACTTCCAATGTGTTGCCTCCACTTTTAAACATGTAGCCATTTCAGAAAAGTGGAAGTTTTGCGTCTTAGTGAAGTTTAATCACATTTGAGTCTAGGTCAATGTCCTTTAGGTAATTGGGAATCACCATCAGATTTTCCATTTTTCCCTTCTCCCTCCGCATTCCCTTAGCCGGGTGGATTTCTCCCTCACGCATGAAAAGTCCGCGGGTAGTCTAGTGCCTAATCCGATGGGGATTCTCGCATCATTTTGATCCATGCAGAAGTAATCATCACTGGCGGAATTCTCCATTCAACAGTTAAATAAGGGCTGGCAGAATTTCAGAAATCATCTTCTCCATTGCGGGTTTCTACCAGCGAAGTTGATTTTCCGCTTAGTATGAATGGCACTCAAAGCAGAGAATTAGAATTCAGCTTCTCCGTGGCGGAATTCTACCTAGGAAGGTAATTTTCTGCAAAAGGCAAGAAAAGAAGAAGGAGCGCTGTGGTGGATCCCACAACAGGTTTCGAAGCACTTTTTCAATTTTCTGGGTAAGAGAGAAATGTTTAAATATTGACTCGGAAATTAAAATAAAGTATTTGCGGAGAATTGAAAATTGCATTCTCCGCAAGCGGAGTTCTCCCTCGTGGAGAGATTTTCCGCAAAGGCAAAGAAATGCACCCCGTTCCTGATTTTCCGCAAGTCCATGGAAAATGGAAAAGTAAGGAGAATAAATGAAAATGTTTCCGTTAGGGCAACGGGAATAGTGAAAAGACGTCAAGGTATCCGTTAGAGCTCTGCATTGATGGTGTTAACGGGTTTTATTCATAAATTCATTCGTGTGGCGCAAATGTTGAAAATCAACGGTGGCATTTAGATTTCTATAAAGCCAGAAATGTGAACAGTATTTCAAATCACTGTTTCTTCTTTCCTGCCATTCAATCTTCCGCCCAACTCATTTGCATTCATAGCATCTTAACTGTGAGCTCTATATCTTGTGTTTTCGAAAGCCCTTATTTTTGTGTAGCAAAATGGCCGCTAGCTTCTCCGGTTTTGACGGATTGAACGACATTAAAACCACTCTGCAGAATCTCACAGATACTTCTTTGCGCTTTCACGACATACATGATCTCCAGAAAAGGCTGAAAGCAGAGCCAATTCATCCCATAATAGAGAAGCTTAGAGAAAGTGGTTTGATTGAAGCGACAGGGTTTCCAGTGGCCGTCCAAGCCCCGAAATTGATATATGAATGTATCAACCATTACAACCTGGACACCAGACAGATTATACTGCCAAATGACACAGTGCTTCTATCTATTGATCATCAGACAGTGGTGAATTGCTTCCAGGTACCTAAGCAGGACAAATTCTCTAACTTAACAATATCGCACGCGGCTTCTGAGTTTTCTGCGAAGAAAATGGTGTGGAGGAGAGAAATTATGCACTCATGGTTTCAGAAACTGCGAGGCGCTAAAAGCAAGGTGCTAAAGACCCTGTTTGGATCAGACCTTAAGCCTGAAATTGTTGATATTCTGGTGCTCATTCACAGAATGAAAGGTGAAGTCGAAGCCCTAAATTTCATTGAGCATTACTTCTTCATAGTATAAGTAATATGCTCAGGTACATAAAATGTTGATTGGGCTCAGGAGGTAAGTGAGAATCTGTCCAATGCCCTCCGTGCCACAAAGTTCTACAATACATTTTATATGTCTTCTTTTCTCATCTATATGTTGGCATCATTGCAAATATGGCCGGGTCTTCCGAGATTGGAAGATTTCCCAGATAATGTCAAATGCTATGAATTTTACCCCTGTTTGCAATTACATAACAGCTATGGAGATTATGTCCGAGTGAATGATGCTTTCACTATGAGAATTTGCAGGGAATTGCAGGGATTCCCTGAACGAAGGTTTAGCCCAGAAGTGATGGAGGCCATTAGCCAGTTTGGGAATTTCTTCATTCATTTCTCATCGTTTTCCTATTTGCGTCTTGCAGCCTTTGATGGATTCCCCTTGAAGTTGCCGAGATATCCAAGTGATATGATCATGCTGATTGAAATGGTGAGACAAGCAGTGCACATGAACCTATTGAGTGCAAGCTTGAGAAAGAAAGGGTATGATTTCCCTATGAAGGTCGGGGATTTTAGTTGCGAATCCCGTTCGGATGCCAAGAACATGCTGAAGACATTCGAAACCAAATATCACCTGGAAGCATATGGGGTGATAAGGCCTATGTTCGATCCCAAAGGATATGCAAGAGATGTATTGCAGATTGGAAGAACAGTCAAACACATCACTGATTTTGAAGATTACTTCGCTGACTGCAAAGATGAATTTGAAAGCCGTGATCGTGCTTTTGCCAGGTTCACAGTTGAGCAGGTGAAGACATATGGTATTAACCTGGATGTTGAAGGAATTGAAGATGATGGCCAGAATATGTATAGCAATACTTATCTGACCAAAATTAGAAACACCTCCATCAGTTCTGAGCCTAGTGGAGAAGTCGCGAAGGACTTAGAGACAATGAAGGCAAAAATTATCAAGAGGACGGGAAAATGGGTTGAATGGACAACTAAAAAGAAACGAACAAAAAATACATCTACTCAAGCATCCCCGTTAGTAGTTGCTTCCTCCTCCACTCAAGGGACCACTACAAGTGTGATGCCAGCAATTTCTCAAGGACCCGCTCAGCCTGCGGGAGGAGGTGACCAACCGCCAGACAAGAACATTCCATTGGATAAGACCTATCATGACAACTCTCGACCAGTGATTGGGACCCAAATGGAAGAGAATAAAGAAGAAGAGAAGAAAGCAGGAGAACCGAAAGATAGTGCAGCTACTCCTAGCACCACCTTGATTTCATCCTCTTAGGTTACCCCAGTGCCTTTGCCTCATCCTAGTCCTAGCACTCCTGTGAGTGTGACATTGCTACCCGTGGATAGTTGTCCAGTGAAAATTGTGGATTTGGGAGATGGAGAGAGTAGTAGTAGTGAGTCTTCAAAATCAGACGGAGCAGCTAAGAAGACTGCCGAGACAAGCCAAGCCTCTCCGAAGTTGGTCCCTCAAGTCCCAAAAAATCCTTTTGCCACACCTACAGTAGTAGCCGCCCCAGTTAAAAGGAAGATGTTCAGCATCGATTCACTGGGGGCTGCATCCCAAGTAATAAGCCCTAAGTCGTGGCTGGAGGACACCCTGGAGAGGAAGAAACGAAGGAAAGATGAGAGTACTCCAGTGAAGGACACTATTTCCCTTGTGGTATAGCCTGGATTAGTACTGGCCCAAGCCAAGAAGCAGAAGTCGCTATCAATATTAGGTCATGATCTAGCCATAGGTCACTTGACCATGGAGATAGTGAGGCCTAACAAAGAGGGCATATTGGAGGATATGGCTATTGATGAATTTACATTGCATTCGATAGACCTCGGTGAAGCAAGGCATGATACCAAGGTTGGTCTGTGGAAGTCAACCAACGAAGTCATTGAAGAACAAGTAGAGAGCATGAAGTTTTCCAAAGTAAGAATGAAGGCATAGATTTTTGAGTTAAATCAATTCATCCGACAATTGGTGTCTCCTCTAGCAACCATCTCTGGAGTGACAGTGACAAAGAACCCCACGGTCGCCGAAGTACAAACTCTTATTTCCCAACTCCGGGAAGACAGGCACTTCAGCCAGATAGGTAAAGAATGGATTGAAAAGGTCTGAGAAGAAGGGATTACTGTCATAGAATAGATTGGGAGCAATATTCTAAGGTTGGAGAAAGAAACAGAAAACATTTTGACAAATAGTAATGTTCTTATAGGAGAAAGAGCGAAGAGTGACGAATGCGGTGCACTCTTGAAGATGATCTTACAAATGAAAGGGAAAGAAGCCATAGAGGCAAAAATTCTATCAACAGGAAGTGAGCCTATAGCTGAATGGCTTAAAAGTATGGTATTTAGGTCCGAAATGATACTATCAGCAGAAAAAGGACTTAG